>WSYH01006323.1:0-13852 GCA_036426205.1 Ascaphus truei
CCCTCCCCCTATAACTGTCCTGTACCTATCTCTCCTCTATTACAGGGCCCCTCCCCCTATAACTGTCCCTTCTCTGGTCTCTGTAGCGCCCCGGACACTCTCTTTGATTGCAGTGTGTTGGAGAAGAGACTCTCAACTCCCGGGTAAGTGGGGGCTGTCTCTGTCGCCCTGTGTCCCCCCTGTCGCCCTGTGTCCCCCGTGTCGCTCTGTGTCCCCCGTGTCGTTCTGTGTCCCCGTGTCCCCCGTGTCCCTGCCGCCTCGCTATATGGGCCCATGTTGGGGGGACGGAAGAGAGGATAAACCATGTCTGTTTGTGTCTTATTTACACGTATCCCTCCCTCCCCCCCTCTCAACCCCCCTCCCCCCCTCTCAACTCCCCTTCCCCCCCCACCGTATACATTGCCGTACGCACCGTATACATTGCCGTACGCACCGTATACATTGCGATGAGCAGGATCGCGGCTCTCGCGCAGAACACCGGGTACATGAAAATCCTGCATCAGAATAGCAGATACTCGCCCCCAGTGAGAGCGCGCGCGGCGACACGGAGAGGGGGATATATCACGCACACGCATGTACTGGTTGTGCCTCCCAGGTGGGTGTCCCGGCGCTGCACCGCGCTCGCCTTCTCCTGCTGCGGGGAGCGTGTCCTGGCTGCAGATAAGTCTGGGGATGTCTTCTCCTTCTCAGTAACGCGGCCGCAGGAGGACGGCCGCCTCCAACTCGGACATCTGTCCATGCTACTGGACGTGGTGAGTGAGCAGGAGATCTCTCCCCCCCATCTAACCAGGTGTGGGCCCCCCATACACTAGCCAAGTGTCACCCCCTCACATACGCTAGCCAAGTGTCACCCCCATATATGCTAGCCAAGTGTCACCCCCCACATACGCTAGCCAAGTGTCACCCCCCCATACGCTGGCCAAGTGTCACCCCCACTAGAGAGCTCCTGGCATGCTGCCAAAGGCGCCCAGCCCCCACATAGGAGGTATGTCTGGTGTGTGATGAGCAAAGCATTGCGTGATTCCACTCCATGTTAACAGGCACTACTTGCGCACTGTCTTAGATTAACACTGACTCAGTCTATACATCTATCTGACATGTGTGTGAGTATATGAATTTCGTGAATCTACCACAATCCATGTTAACAGGCACTACCTGTGCACTGTTTTAGATTAATACTGATACTGACATGGTGTGTATGTGTGTGTATGTTCTATGCTGAGGGACAACACTCATGCACCGCACTTACACCAAGTGGCTTTTACATATAGAGATCCACCACAAACAGGCACGGCTTTTGGCATCATTTACACAGATAATTGACTCTGTGTGCTGTGTTACCTATATAGGTACAATACCATTAACTTGTACAAGTAACCAGCTATACCTGTATACTGCTACAGTCAGCACTGATATCGATATGCTGATTTATGCCATATGATATAGTATAAACTAGATACTTACCGTTACCTGTTTTGATTTAAAACCATCTTTTGGATCTACTCTACACTACTAGTGTTATCGTGCGGCCATATCCCAGACTCTGGGTTCACAGTATAGAGATTTATTGTGGTCCATTTTGTTCATTTTTAATATTAATTCACTGTACACTGGCTATCATAAGTATTTGACTTAATCTACAGTGTTCCCCATATTATTTTAACATTAAGAGTTAAGACTCAATTAAAGTTTCTGGTTTTAATTAACTCATTACTCACCCACCTTCACTAGGTTCTGATACATTAGGCTTTATATATTGGCAGAGTGCTCTCCTTGGGGTTCTATCTCTCTGTTTTTTTCTATTTGACCTTACCCCTGATAGCAGCACCTCCACATAGCCACATCCAGCAAGCAGTAGCGAGGGTATTCCTTCCCCCTCCACTTCCCCTTTTCCCCTCCTTGTGTTTAAATGAATAACGTACAGTTTTTTCAATGTAGAAATAATTATTTGTTTTAAGAACGATTTGTCACCTTTTATATTATGTCTGACCCCATATAAATTTCTGTTAGGACACAAAATATCTGTCTGAGGCAAACTATTACTACCAATTGACAGTCAAACTAGTATAATTAACAATTATTCCTTCACACTATTTACTATATTTCTAAAAACAAATAAACAAAAAACATTTAGAGGATGTCCCTGTGAAGATTGAGATAATGTGTGTGGCTCAGGTTATATGAAGACAGACTATCATCACCTCCATCTTGGCGCAGTAGCCATTTTGAGTGTTTGAATGTACGTATATTTGTGTATGATCTGTGAATGTTTGATTCTGCAGTGTATCGCTTCTAGATGTAACCCGCCCTTGTGAAATTCCTACGAGTCATGAAAGAAATTGAAAATGCATTCGTAAGAGGTTTTTCCTGCCTTAGATATTTCTGCTGACCTTAGGTTCTGTTATCTGACAGATACAGTACACACAGAGGGCTAAACAGGTAACTCCTTAAAGTCAGAAGGTCAAGAGGCCCACATTATGGTAATAGGATAAGAATTTAGCATGTGAAGCATATTTATGTATTAATATGTATTTTTGTATAAGTCATCATATTGTTATTTATCTCTAAGCCAGTCCCCTTAAAGGGCGTATTACTCATTTTGAAATGTATAAAAATGTGATACCAAGCAATATGTTTTCAGAGGAATGAGTTCATTTTTGAATTTTCTCTCACTTGTACCTTGGTGCAGATAAACTCACTTGATACTTTGAACCCTTGACTCATTGATTTTATTTCTACGCTTTCACATCCCCTTTTCTTTTTCAGTGTGGAACACAGAAATTATAAGACAATCAGAAATCATACTCTTCTGATTATTAGCCAAATTATTACATATGATCCTAAAAAAATAATAAAAATATAAAATGTATGTGTGCATCTGCATTGCTCCACAGGCGCACAGCCTGATGGGGCTCCCCAAGAGCGGCACCCCTCTGCCAAGGACTAGCGTGCTAAGGGTTAACATTTGCTTGTTCTTTGTGGAACGTCAACCCCACCCACTGGAATGTTAATGAGCTATGAGGACACAAAGAGCTTTTGTTCACAGCTGCATTGCTTCTCAGCCACCCACCCCAGTGTGCATCTGTGTTACCCCAAAGGCGCACAGCCTTTGGTGCAGCCAAAGGGCAGCCAAAGGGTGTGCACCGTTTGCTGCCCTTTGCTGATGTCTGGTTATGTAAAAGTGATGTTAAAGCTGCTCTATTTCAATCTAAAACTCACACGCCTTTTATCCCCTGTACCCACTGTCCGTGATGTGACTGTATAACCCTGTTTTTTTTGGGTTTTTTTAACTTTCTTTTTATTATTTTCAGGTATAAGTCATACAAACACATTAAATTGCACTGTCCTGGTGGACAGACTCAACATCTGACATACAACATTTAAAAGACACTGGGAAGGGAAGACAACAGGACATAGATGGGTGGAGGGATAAGGGGAGGTGAAAAAGGGGGGGGAGGGGGAGGGTTGAGGAGGCGCTCCCAAACGCTCCCTGGGTCTCTCCGTCGGCCGGTCACCACCAACTCTCAGTACTGTGGCTCTCTCACTTATTTGGGTTTTGAAGGGTCCACTTAGACCTAGCTCCCTATAGGGGGGGGGCCTACCGTCAGTCCTCTGAGTCTGTTCTGTCGCCTTGTCCATGCATGCAAGGAGAACTCATTTTGTCCTATTAAAGCCAGATGGTGGCATTGCTCAGCCCCGGAATATCCTTCTGGGCTAGCCAAGGCAGCCAGACTTTTTGAAATTTTGCGCCAGTATCGTTAACCAGACTCATTAACTTTTCCATCTGGCATACAAACCAAATTCGATTTCTAATTTTGTCTATTGATGGGGTTGCGTTCTGGTTCCACAATGCTGTGGTCTCGCACCGCATAGCTGTTGCAAAATGTGCTATTAATTTGTTCCCCGTTCTCGAGACTTCGTCTGTGGGTTTGCCTAGGAGGAACAGCCACGGATCTAGCTGAATTTGGAGGCCCAAGATCCTCTGCAGCCAATCTCGGATCTGTTGCCAAACTGGCATAAGCTTCGGGCAGGACCACAGCATGTGCACCAGATCACCTCTTTCCCCACACTGCCGTGGGCAGAGCAGGGAAGCGCCTTTGATAAATTTAGCTAATCTGACTGGGGTGAGATACCACCTCAACAATATCTTATATGAGTTCTCCTTCAATGTCGTGCAGATAGAGCTGCTGGCAGCCGCCTTGAATATTTCAGTCCAGTCCTCGTCTTCTAGTGTTTCCTGTAGGTCCGATTCCCATAAACTCATGAATCTGGGTCTAGTTATGTCGTCATTGTCAGTACCGACCACCTGTCTGTATAGAGTGGAGATCAGTCCCCGTGTGTCAGTGCCCCGCACACAGAGCCTTTAAAAATTCGTTAAAGGTGGTCTCACCGTGTGTTTGTTGTAAAATGCCCGGACCTGGAGGTATCTAATAAATTTTGTGTTAGGAATGCCTGTTTCTGACTTCAATTGATCAAATGATTTGATGGTGTTGCTGCCCTCCAGGTCTTTTATCTATGAACCCCTAGTTGTCGCCAGATTGGAAAATTCTTCCCCTCTAGTTCAGGAGCAAAATCCGGGTTACTATACAAAGGGGCCATTAATGTGTGTTCAGAGGTCAATGAGCAGCTATATTTGGACACCTCCCAGACCGAGAGTGAGTTGACCACTGATGTCAATGGATCTTTTATATCTTTAATTCTTTTTTTCGGGTACCAGATGAGATCTCTGAGCTCCAGTGGGGCGCACAACTCCCTCTCCAGTGACACCCACCGTCGCAGCTCTGGGTCCCACAGCGTAATTTGGCACAGCTGTGCTGCCTTATAATAGGACAACAAGCATGGCACTGCCAGGCCCCCCGCCTCCTTGGGTTTCTGCATGATTGCTGATTTGATCCGTGGTTTTTTGCCTTTCCATATAAATGATGTTATTTAATTTTATGTTTTAAGTCCTTAATCTCAGATCTTACTACTGGTATCGGGAGAGTATGAAACAAGTACAGTATTCTGGGGAGAATGTTCATCTTAACACTGTAAATCCTGCCTAGCCATGAGATACCATATGCTGACCAGTCCCGCAGTTCCTTTTTTAGGGTCTTTATCAGACTGGGATAATTTGCTTGATATAGGGATGTTATCTGTTTTGTGACATTCACCCCTAGGTATTTGATGGACCTGGGCTGCCATTTAAACTCAAAATTGAGTTCCAATAGTTTTTGCATCTCATCGGGGATGTTCAAGCTCATCGCCTCGGTCTTTGATTGGTTTATCTTGAAACCTGAGAGCTGGTTGAACCACCCCAGGAGCGCAAATAGGTTGGGGAGAGAGGTGAGCGGTTTGGTGATTGTCAGAATAATGTCATCAGCGTATAACGCTAATTTGTGCTCCTGTGAGTTAATTTGGATCCCCGTTATGTCTCTATTACTGCGTATGTGTGCTGCCAGTGGTTCGATGCATAGAGCAAAGAGCAAGGGCGAGAGCGGGCACCCCTGCCTCGTCCCACTTTTGATTGGAAACAACTCGGAGGGGAAGCCCTCGCTGCAGGAGACGTGTATAGTGCTTTTATTGCCCTTAAAATCTTTTCCCCAAAACCAAATACCCCAAGCGTGGTCTCCAGGTATGGCCAGTCTATCCTGTCAAAGGTTTTCTCCGCGTCCAGGCTTAACACCAAACTCCGAACCTTGCTGGCATTGACAAAGTCAATTATATCTATTACCCTTCTGGTATTGTCGGCCGCCTGTCTATCTCTAATAAAGCCAACCTGGTCCGGATGGATCAGCCTAGGCAGGACAACACTTAAACGATTGGCCAGTAATTTAGAATAAATTTTAACATCCGAATTTATCAACGAGATCGGCCTGTAACTTTGGCAATTTGTGGGATCTTTGTCCTTCTTGTGAATCAAGGAGATTGACGCCTGGAGCATCTGGGCCGGGAAAGGCTCTCCCGCCAGGACCCCGTTAAATAACCGGAGCATGTGTGGAGCTAGTATTCCAATGAATTTTTTATAATATAAATTAGAGAACCCGTTTGGGCCCGGGGCCTTGGAAGACTTCAAGCTTTTGACTACTGCTGTCAGTTCTTCCCGCGTGAAATTACTCTGTATCGCCTCTCGCTCCGACCTGCCCACCTGCGGCAGAGTAGCCTCTGCCAGGAACTCCTGCAGTCTGTGCCTTGTATTCACATTGTGGACCACTTTATCCCCATTGTACAACTGAGCATAGTATTGTTTAAACTCTTCCACTATAACTTTAGGGTTAGAGGATGTCTCCCCTGACTTTGTTCTAATTGTTTGTATATTGAAATTTGGCTGCCTATTGCGGAGTCGATTGGCTAACATTGTGTCCGGCTTGTTGGCTTTCTCATAGAATTTTCTATGTGTCCAATTCAAGTCTTTCTCGGCCCTGGAAGTGAGGAGGAGGTTAAACTCAGTCCTTACATCCTTCAACTCCTTTAGGGTATCTCCTCTGCCTGATCGGCTATGTAGTGCAGAGAGCTCATGTAACCTCTTATATAACTGTGTCAATTTGGCGTCCCTCTGCTTTTTCTTTTCCGCTGCTATGCTAATTAGCACCCCCCTCATCGTGGCTTTGTGAGCCTCCCACAGGATTGAGTGGGACTCCACACTGCCTAGATTGGTCTGAAAAAACTGCCTGATCTCCTCTTTAACCATTTTCTCTAGTTCTGGTATCTTAATCAGTGATTCATTAAGTTTCCAATTTGCTCCCGGGCTAGTAGGCCTAATCTGTGTGCATCTCAGCTCTATAGATGCATGGTCCGACCACGTAATGTCGTGTATTTTGGAGTCGGATATCTGTGGGACCATTCTACTAGACACAAAAAAGTGGTCGATCCTGCTGTAGCTGTCATGAGGGTGTGAGTAGGAAGTATAGCTCCGCTCCCCGGGGTGCTGTTCCCTCCAGATGTCGATCAGGCTCCCCTGCTTGAGGCCCTCCAGCAGTGGCCCATTCCCTGCGTGTCTAGGCTTTTGCTGCTGCGGTGATCTATCTAGCCAGGGGTCTATTGTTTTGTTAAAATCCCTGCTAGGATTATATTTCCCACGGCACATCTTTGCAATACCTGGAAAAACTCCTCAAAGAACTGCGGATCGATCTCGCAGGGCACGTATATACAGGCCAACGTTACTCTGCACTGCTGTAGGAGTCCCCCCAAGATAAGGTATCTCCCCTTGCTGTCCCTTTTTGCTCTCTCTAGCTGGAAAGGGAATTTATCATTGAATACTATAGCTACCCCTTTCTTTTTTTCTTTAGCGGAGGCCAGGAAAAACGGCCTATAACTTTTATCTAAAAATCCAGGGCTGCTGTGCGTACTGAAGTGGGTCTCTTGGAGGAAAACCCCGTCAGCACCCCTGCGTCTGAATTCAGAGAAGGCCACCTTACGTTTCTTTGGGGTATTGAACCCTTTTACATTTTGGGAGATAAGTGTTACTGCCATATTTGTATGTTGTGTGGGTAGCTACGCCAGATGTGGTGTAAGTGCTTACCCGGGGGGTGTATCCCTCGCTGGTGTTGCCGTCTTTGATGGTGGCGTGCACTGGGAATCGATCCCTCTCTTCGGGGGTCCGGTACATGGATGGGGAAAGACATAAGGGAAAGGCAAGGGAAACAACAAACATATAAACACATAAACAGTACCCTGGTGGTCCCAAAGGGCCCCAGGGTAGATGCCCGGATGTAAGTCTTTCCCTCTGGACCCTCCTCCCTCCCAGTCCAGCTCCATGGTCCCTCCTGCAGACCATGAGTCTCCGGGACTTTAACAGGGGCACGGGCTGAGCCCACCTCCCTGTCGCGGAAGCACATGCCTGCGGGCAGGAATGGTGGTAGTCTCCTGACCACCCGCCGGCTTCTGCTGAACATCCTCGTGCAGCCACCCCCCCATCTAACTGGGTCCAACTTTAGGCTACCCTTAGAGCGTCAAACCTACATGCCTCAGTGTGTATATTAATTTCCAAGACTAGCTACCGTGTTCTCCCCCTTTCTCAGTACCTAACTGGGGACCCACGGTGCCGACCCCCCTCCCGCGCCTGCAGACCTCCTTCTATTCTGAGTGCATCCCCCCTGCGTCCTCCGCTAACCTGCCTTCTCCCTTACTTATATCCCGCCCAAGTGGCCGCCGGTCCCCCTTTCCCTTCACCGAGCGCCAGGCCTCCATCGCATTCAGCCCTCACCACCCTCGCCTCCGGGCCAACCCACCCTTATGCTACGCCCTTCCCTCATTGTACTGGGGCTGTCCTGGGGTGTCGTCTTCTTCTTCTTCTCGGCCCCCACTCTCTCGAGCTGTCTGCCACCTGTGTCCGCTGGTCGTCCATACCCCTCCCCGGCAGCGGAGCTCACGTGCCTCCGCCGGGGGGAGCCGGGACACATCCTGTGTCGCACTTCCGGTGGGACAACCTCGCCGCCGGACATCCGGGTCCCCGTAGCGCTTCCGGAACTCGCCAGCTGACGCGGCAGTGGCTTGTCAGATGGGGGCCGGAAGAGGGCGGAGACGGTCGCGGCTGAGGGCGGGCTCGCTCTGCTTACCAGACGGTCCCGCCAAAACAGCTGCCGCCATTATTCTTGCCGCGCTTTCTCCTCTTCTTTGCCAGGTAAGTCCAGCAACGCCATTTTGGGGGGTTTTCTTCTCCATTTCAGGTTTTTGGCGCAGGTGGGCAAATTCACCCCCGTGGTCCCCATCTGAGGTCCGGGTGGGCCTTAGGACAACGTTCAACAAGGGGGTACCGGTAACAATGTAACAGGCAACTTGTAGAACCATAACTGTGGTTTTAGGCCGCTTCTAGGAGATTACTGTGTATCCGTGTCCGCTCTGTCTTTACGCATCTCTGCCGATTTGGGCACTTTTTCCCACTCAGCTGGGCGGGGGGGGGGGGAGGCGCCTCCGGACTCCCCGGGCCGGTGATTGTAGTGGTGATGCCCAGCTTTTTAAGAAAGGCAGACCCCTCTGCATGATGTTTTAGGGTGTGGGAGCGGCCGTTCCTCATCACCACCAAGGCGAAAGGGAAAGCCCAGCGATAGCGGACGTCTCTGTCCCGTAGGGCTCTCGTGATGGGTAACAGCTCCCTCCGCCTCGCCAGAGTGATAGGGGAGAGATCTTGGAATACCGCCATGGTGATTCCTTCGTAGGTTACCGCGGGTGATGCGCGCGTGATCTTACAGATCTCGTCTTTCGTTCGGTAATGGTGCAGGCGGAGGATCACGTCCCGGGGAGGGTTGTTGGGCATTGGGCGCGAACGCAGGGCTCGATGGCAGCGGTCCATTGTTAGTTCAGCCTCCGTTTTGCCTGGCATTATGATGCTCATCCATCTATTTAGCAAGGCCTCAGGATCTAGGATCTCCTCGGGGATCCCCCGTATGCGCAGGTTATTGCGCCTGTCCCAATTTTCGCCGTCCTCTTGTCTGTCCTCGAGCTCTGCCACCCTGCGTTCTAGTTCCCCCATCCGTGTATTCGTTTCCAGATGGCACCGTGAGCTTTCCTCCATTTTTTCTTCAAGCTCATTCGTGCGGGTGCCAATCTGGAGTATATCTTTACGGAGGCTCTCCACTTCCCCCCCGAAGAACGACTTTAGATCTGTTAGTAACCTAGCTATTTCTTTCTTGGTTGTCCCAGCCTGCTCCGTCTGTGTCCCCTCCATCTCTGGGGCCGAGTCTGAGTCGGTGCCTGCAGGGTTCTCCTCCGGCCTTGCTTTGCTTCCCCCGTGAAGTATGATCGGACGTCTGTTTTACGTTTGTTCTTCAGCCTTGTTGTGGCCATGATCCCTCGAGAGTGGTATGAGGCTGATCAGCGAAGGTTCACACCCGTAAAGCTATGCTTGGATCTAGGGTAGCTGCGTTGAGAATGTCTTTTATTAGCTGATTTGTGCCGACGGGTATTGGAGCTGCTGCACTACACTTCCATCCACATACCCGCCGCGCATGCGCCTCCCATAACCCTGTTCTTTTAATGTAACCATGTATTGTTATAACTCTGTGCCCAGGACATACTTGGAAACGAGAGGAAACTCTCAGTGTATTACTTCCTGGTAACACATTTTATAAATAAAAACCTCGTCATAGATAGCAAAAAATCTACACTAAACAGGAGTGCAGTGTTTACCTCCTACACTCTTGGTGAGAACCCCCCCCCCCCCCAAAAAAAGCTTCATTCGGATTCCTACAAAAAAACTAATGTAATAAGACTTTCATTTTAATGCATTCATTTCTTTAGAACTGATTTTAAAACAACTTTTTTTTTATGTAGCCCCCTGTAAACAGCCCGGGCTACTAAATCTTCCTATTACTGTGATAAGCCCTGTTAAAGACAGGCCCCAGTAGTAATCATGGGTTTTCCCCCTTGCAAAGCCCTGCCTGCTTGATTAATGCAAGCCTGTCTCTGCTGCCGCCCTGTGCAGAGGGGAGTGTCTTGTTGATGTCACGAGGGGCGGGGCTGACCAAACTTAGTGGCTGTTCCTGCCTGTCAGGAGTCGAGTCTGAGAGTTCTGCCCGCACCCTGAAGAGTGCAGTTCAGCCAAACCCTGAGCAGAGGAAGGAGTAGCGAGTTATGTTCTGGAGGCTGGGAGTGTTGGAGCGTCTGGCGGGACCGTCAGACAAATAGAGAGAGAGTGTAGCTAGGTTCCTGCGGAGTAGGGCCTAGTGATCTGTAGGTGGATGCCTCTCACCCTGCTTAGGGGGTGAGGGAAGAGCTAGCCCCACCCGTAGCGCCCTTAGTTGCGGGTGGAGGCAGGGAGAATTATACCCTTCAGACCATCCTGCGGAGAGCGATCTGGCGGGAGAGGAGGAGGAGGCGTACCGTGTACATGCGTATCTGTATGTTGTGCTGCTATTACGTGCCTGCTAAAGTGAGTACAATAAAGACTCTGTTACTTTCAACAACTGTGCCGTGTGAGTCTGGAGCATTCACCCCGGGACCAAGGGGGTTCTTCTATAAGGGTCTCTTCCCACATCCCTGGGAATTATAGGAGATGGATTGCACTAACCGGGGGTAGTCAGGGGAGCGGAGGCTCTCGCACAGTACGCCCTGGGAGCCCTTAGGAGGTGGCGTTAGGGGTGGGTAGCTATTGCAGCCCTAGTCCCTTGAGGCAGATAGCGTGAGGCAACTGGGGGGGTCATAGCGGTAATCGATCCGGGGACCATGGCCCAGGGCCCGCGTTATGAGTGGCCAACAGCAGGAGATGCCCGTACCGATGGAGTTGCCGGTACCTAGCTACCACCCACACACAGACACACCACAGAGCACTTGCACGTAGACATCGAGAGTACAGTGCATGGGAGGAGAGGAGTTCCGCTAAACCTGGGGCAGAAGCCACCTCATTTTAGTGGGCAACAGACAGTATGAAGATGCAAATTTCACCGTTGGGAGGAAGGCATGGTCTAGGTATGAGATGCCCGTTAGACATGGAGAGTAGGGCAAAGGCACATTTGGAGGGAATATCCAAGATGGCGGCAATCCCTACATGTGCTCCGCGGAGCAGGAGAGGCGAGCTAAAATGGCGGTTCCCGCCAAGTCTGGAGCAAGCACGTGAGAATTGCAAAAAGACTGTGAGGAAGTTGTGGCGGGAAATGTACAAGAGTCTGGCGCCAAACCCAGGTTCCTTGCAAAAGGAGCGGAGCGACGCGAAAGCCAAGAGTCCACCCACCTGTGCTGTGACTGGTCCGCAAGCCAGGCCACGTCACTTTGGAGGAGGGAAAGCGCCGCCTCTGGATTCCACCAGAGGGAGGAGGCCCAAGAAGAGCCAATCAGGAGAGTCCACCCCAGCAAAGGGAGGGACCGGAAGGGAGAGTGAGGAGCTTCATTTCTTGCTGACAGTCACAGAGAGCGGAGCTGAGCAATTGAACTGTTCCAATCCGGCAAGTACCATGTCAGAACTGAACACTAATGTAGTCCAAGTACCAGGCGGCCTGCTGGTGATCCAGATCGAGGGTCAAGAGTACCTGCGGTGTCTGTGCGCCAACTGCGGTGTACCCGGCGAGGTACCCAGCACCAAGGCACGATGCCCCTTGTGTGTTACGTACTACTTTTGGCCTACGGAGCCTGAATCGATGACCGAGATCCCTCGGGGTGTCTCTCCGGAAACGATAACGGAGGTGGCGGAGGGCAGCGAGAGAACGGCCCTGGTTCCCCGTTACAAGCGGGCGGGAAGAACCCCGGCCCAACCGGCTGTCGAGCCGAAAGAAACGTCCAAGGAGAAGAGCGCGACCGCAGTGGAGGTACCGGAGCACGCCAGCTTTGTGCCTGTACCCACTGGTTGTATCGCAGAAGATTCCGGTGACTCCTGAACGGAGGAGCCAATCATAATTTCGTCAGAAGAGGATGTTGGTGTACCAGCGGTGGCGATGCGCCTACCGGCGAACCACCCAAGCGGCATCAAAGAGAAGCAGCCGGGGGCATGCCGATGACGTCATCCAGGGCAGACGGGTAGAGGGAGAGCTCCGGAGACCCCTCTGTATAATCAGTGAATTTGAGCCATTTCACCCGACTGAAAAAACCCCAAAAGGCATATAATCACTCCCTAAAACCACAGGGATGTCGAACAGGGGGGAAAGTCACCAGTCCCAAGGGGTTGGCAAGTACTTCACCCCCGCTAAACAATCCGCTGAGGCGGGAGGCAGGCGGCAAGATGGCGCCCAGCCATCTGGTGCACGAGGCACACAAGGCCTCATAAGCCCGGCAAGCCCCGCTGAGACTCCCCCCTCGCCAGACGGGAGGATAACGAAGGAGTTCCTCGAGGAGCTCCACGCTAAGCTCCAAAGATCACTGGAGACAAATATCAAAGAAGCGGTGGCTGAAATAAAACACGATATTCAGGGCCTACAGGAGCGCACCACAACCCTGGAAGCCAGGCTGGACGAGGCCCTTCAACATCAATCTGAGGCCGACGATGAGATAATTCGCCTGGGCCAGGAGATCCACTCCCTCCGTGACGGTCTAGAAGACCAGGAGAACCGGGACCGCAGGCAGAACCTGCGGATCCGTGGCATCCCTGAGGCGACACTGCCCTCCCAGCTCAGGGCTTACCTTGTGGATTTCTTCCTCGCTATCTCCCCTGGCCTCGACCCTCGGGACCTTGAAATAGACAGGGCACACAGGGCGTTGGGCCCGCGGTCCGATGACCCAAACCGCAGGCGGGACGTGATCGTGCGCCTCCACAGCTACTCCACTAAGGATAAACTGATTGGAGCCTGCAGGGAAAAGGACACGATTACGTTCCAAAATGAGCCCTGTGACAGGTTGGTCGTGGTAAGTGAGGAGACAACACGTCTTTTCCGGTGAAATAATGCTGATGGGTTTATTTGTCCAAAAACGGTAACTAAACAATGGGTACACTGTCCCTTTAAAATTGAAACGAAACAAAAATCCTAACCCCGGTCGGGGTACTAGCTAAACAAAAGTGCAGGCTAACTATCTGGCTGGATAGCTAACCTATTCCAGCCCAATAAAGTACAGCAAACGCAGTTGGCTCCTTACCTGGGAGCTTTATACAAATATACAAATCACACACAGAATACACAAATCACACACAGAATATACAAATCACACGCAGAATACACAAATCACACGCAGAATACACAAATCTCCCACAGGGTCCCACGCACTCTGCTCACTCTGCTCTCCTCCCACAGTGTCCCACGCACTCTGCTCACTCTGCTCTCCTCCCACAGGGTCCCACGCACTCTGCTCACTCTGCTCTCCTCCCACAGTGTCCCACGCACTCTGCTCACTCTGCTCTCCTCCCACAGGGTCCCACGCACTCTGCTCACTCTGCTCTCCTCCCACAGTGTCCCACGCACTCTGCTCACTCTGCTCTCCTCCCACAGGGTCCCACGCACTCTGCTCACTCTGC
>WSYH01006323.1:14691-38945 GCA_036426205.1 Ascaphus truei
CCGCCATGATCTCCCAGCCCAACTACAACCGCCATGATCTCCCAGCCCAACTACAACCGCCATGATCTCCCAGCCCAACTCCCGCCATGATCTCCCAGCCCAACTACCGCCATGATCTCCCAGCCCAACTACAACCGCCATGATCTCCCAGCCCAACTCGCGCCATGATCTCCCAGCCCAACTCCCGCCGCCATGATCTCCCAGCCCAACTCCCGCCGCCATGATCTCCCAGCCCAACTACATCTAAAACCTTGCAGACTGAACAATGGGCGTGGTTGCTCCTCTGCTCTGCAGGCTGATTGGTTGCTCCTCTGCTCTGCAGAGTTTTGCTTGTTTAGAAAGAAGGCTCCAGAGCTGCACATACAATAGTCTCCGTGGGTCACACAGGGGATGGAGGGGGGAAGGGTCACACGGAGGGGAGAAGGGTCACACAGTAGACCCAGCTGATGTTTTGTAATTTATATGTTACTGTATATAATAAAACTTCCTTCCCATACAGACTATCTACTTTATTTTGTATAAGTCTGAACATCAGTCCTGTGTCATGGAGAGTATTTTCTGTGTGTAACATCCGTCACCTGCAGTGGCACACACTACCTCGTGCAGAGATGTGACCAATAGAAACTTGGCACGAGCAGATTAAACCTTCGCGTCCGTCGTGCCATACAGGTACGCAGTGCGACACAGCAGTACTGCGCGGGACAGTGTAACAATATAACATACCGGTACGCAGCGCGACACAGCAGTACTGCACATGTAGAGATGCAGACACGCACACATGCAAGTCCTGTTTAAAAGATTGACTCTGGCCTTTAGCATTGATATAAGTTAGTATGTTTGAATATCAAAAGGTGTTTTTTTTCCCCTCTTAACTCTGTGCTGATAATTGACCAACTGGAACAAGCTGATTTATTGGGGCGGGGGAGGGTCATGTGACTGCTTTAGCTGTATAAAACCAATACCACTCCTGCATTTTGCAGAAACTGCATTGGCATGAAATAGTGAAGCATTTAAAGTGAGCTTTTAAGTGAGAAGTTATAGTTAGACTATAGTTTGACTAGAGGTGACTGTTGACTGCATCTTTCTGCAAACTCTTTTACTCAAGACAACAAACGGTGAGCTTATACAACCACACTATGATCCCATGCTTGCTAACCTGCATATTTTAACCCCACACCCCTTTACAACTTATTTCACTGCAGCCTCTCCCAAAACTGACAGCACAATACACTGAAACCCTGAATTGACTCTAGCATTGCAATGCAGCTAATCTTTTGACAAGGAACAGGCACACCCCTGCTGTTTAGTCTACACACAATCACTTTGCTCACAACAGCTCCATGCAGCACTGCCTACCTCTGCCATCATGAACCTGCAATGTATCTTAACTTTTTTCTTTCTCCTGGCCTCATGGAGATGTTACTCCCTCTATACACTACAAACTCCTCCATCCTGGCCCACACCCAACATCACCATACACCCTGGACTACTCAAAAGCCTTTCACTATCTACGGAATGTTGGTGGAGAACTCTAAAAACCAGCACACCAACCACTGCTCACTCTAATGGCAAACACCACAAATCTACAACTTGCAAACAACTACCCAAATTTCTACTCATACTATTACTCTCTTTAGCAGGTGATATTGAACCTAACCCAGGTCCTCCCATTTCAAATCTGTCCCATGCCCCTGAGAATTCCACCTTTAAATTCCAAAAAGGCCTATCTGTCGCCCATATAAACATCCGGAGCCTGCTGCCCAAACTGGACAAACTAAGGGCATGGTGCCTTATGCATAAACCCAAAGCCATCATTCTTACAGAAACATGGCTAACCCATAAAACCCCCTGATGCAAATATCGCCATTCAGGGATACTCCATTTTTAGTAGAGATAGGTCCAAGAGAGGAGGAGGGGTGTTATTTTATATTGCAGACACATTACAATTTACACTGTTACATTGCCCACCAAGCCCACCCTCTTTTGAAATTCTAGTTGGCAAAATCTGCCTCCCCTTTTCTAAGCCCATCTTGGTTGCTGGCATCTACCGCCCCCCTAAAGCCCCTCTACAATCCCTGACTGATATCACCCAGTTTCTTGCCTCCATTTCCTCTCTGAATGAGAAGAGTGAGCTGCTAGTTCTTGGGGATTTCAACTTCAATTGGCTTGACCCTAAAAACCACAAAATCCAGATACAACTCAAGTCACTTAACCTATCGCAACTCATTTCCCAACCCACACGGATAAACCTGAAATCGCATAACCATTCCTTGCTAGACTGGATTCTCTCCTCAAACCCCAGCAGAATCCAATCCTCTGGCATCCTTCCTGATATTTTCAGTGACCATGCAATAGCGTACTGTGTAAGGAAAATTAAACCGCCCCAATCAAGCCCTAAAGTTCTCCTCACTAGAACATTTAAAAACTTTAACACACAACAGTTTCTGGATGACCTTACCAACTGCCCATGGCACAGAATCGATTTAATTCCCGACCCTGATTCTGCGCTCGACTATTTCCAATCCGAGTTCTTAAAACTCTGCGATACCCATGCTCCACTACGCAAAATAAAGGTACGGGGGGCCCACCTTCCATGGGTTAGCTGATATCTCTGGGGTACAGATCCATTCGCAGGAGCACAAAGTGGCTCTGTACGCGGATGATATTATTCTAACCCTTGCCAAACCGCTCATCTCGTTGCCCAACCTGTTCGAGCTTCTAGAGCGTTTTGCCCAGATCTCTGGCTTCAAAATAAATCAATCTAAATCAGAGGCCCTAAGCCTATACATGCCAAGAGAAATGGAGAAGCTGATAGAACTCAACTTTGAGTTTAGATGGCGCCCCTCCTCCATGAAATACCTAGGAGTGCAGATCACAAAAAAGACGAGCTCCTTATATTCGGCAAACTATCCCAAACTGTTGAGGACTCTCAAAAAAGAGCTACAGGAGTGGAAGGCATATGGTATTTCTTGGTTGGGGAGGATCTATAGTGTCAAGATGAACATCCTTCCCCGAATTCTATATCTGTTCCAAACTCTCCCGATTGCCGTGGTACGAGCAGACATTGCAGGGCTCCAAAAAGCTATTTCTCAATTTATTTGGAAAGATAAAAAACCACGGATTAAAGTAAAAATTATGCAGAAAGCTAAGGAAGCTGGTGGCCTGGCAGTTCCGAGCGTCATATCCTACTACAAAGCGGCACAATTGTGCCAAATCACGCAGTGGCATGGGGACCCGGGGCTCAGGAGGTGGGTGGCACTGGAGAAGGAGGTGTGCGCCCCGCTTGAGCTCAGGGACCTGATCTGGTACCCGAGGACACGGGTGAAGGATGTACTCATTCCTCTGTCCTCTGTGCTCAACTCACTCTCGGTCTGGGAGGCTTCTAAAAGTAGCTGCTCTCTGACCTCCAAACACACACTGATGGCTCCTTTATATGGCAACCCGGACTTTGCTCCTGGGCTGGCGGAAAAATGCTTCCCGCGCTGGCGGCAATTAGGGATTAGTCGATTGAAGGACCTGGAGGTTAAAGGCAAGATCAAATCCTTTGAACTATTACAGTCAGAAACGGACTTACCTAACACTGATTTTATGAGGTACCTCCAGGTCCGGGCATTCTATAACGCACATCCGGTGAGACCACCGTTGACTAAATTCGAACAGCTCTGCGTGCGCGGAGCAGACACGCGGGGACTGATCTCTGCCTTGTACAGAGAGGTGGTGAATACTGACTCGGACAGGACAGTCAAACCCCGTTTCATGGCACAATGGGAAGAGGATCTCCAGGCTCAACTAGAGGACGAGGACTGGGCCGCGGTGTTCAAAGCTGCGGCCTCGAGCTCCATATGCACGACATTGAAGGAGAACTCATATAAGGTATTATTAAGGTGGTATCTCACCCCAATCAGATTAGCTAAATTCGTCCGGGGCACTTCCCCGCTCTGCCCCAGGCAGTGCGGGGAACAGGGGGATCTGGTGCACATGCTGTGGTCTTGCCCGAGATTAGTGCCGGTCTGGACCCAGATCCACGATTGGCTGCAGAGGATCTTTTTAGGGCTCAAAATTCAGCTGGACCCGTGGCTATTTTTATTAGGTAAACCTACAAACGAGGTATCTAGATCGGGTAACAAGCTGATAGCACATTTTGCTACCGCTATGAGGTGCGAGACCGCAGCACTGTGGAATCAGAATGCGATTCCTTCTATTGATAAAATCAGAAACAGAATTTGGTTCATTTGCAGAATGGAGAAGTTAACGAGTTTAGTTAACGACTCAGCCGACAAATTTGAAAAAGTATGGTCATTATGGCTTGCCCAGACTGATATCCAGGGGATGAATGAGGCCACAATATGGCTTTGATAGATTTAGGTGAGTTCTCCTTGGATGTTGGGCTGGGAGCTGGACGGGACGATCTGACAGTAGGGCCCCTCCCGAGGTATAGCGGTGGACCGATTCAATGATCAACGAAAAACTGATGTGAACCGGGTTTCGGCTCCTCTGAGAGGTGGACTGGAGCAGAGCAACGGCAGTGGTGGTGCAGGACTCCTGAGAAACGAGGGAACAGCGATTCTCCCAGGCTGCTTCCCCATCCCTACCCCCCCCCCTCCCCGCCATCCTCCCCCTTTTGCCCTGTCCCTAGATGTTGTCAGTCTGTCTTTGTCCTGTCCTGTGGTCCCCCCAATGTCCGTCCGTTCTTCGTAAATTGTTCCTGTAAGTTTGGTGTATACCTGAAACACTTGACAATATTCTGTACTCTATGATGTGTATGCACAAAAAACTAATAAAAACAAAGTTGAAAAATAAAAAAATAAAAATCAGAATATCATGTGATATCATCTCCTCTGCATAATAAGAGTTACATATCTGTAATCGTGTCACCGAGGGGCATGTTCTGGCATCTCACACTGCATGTGCTGACATCACACACTGCATAATAATAGTTACAAATCTGTAATCATGTCACAGGCATGTTCTGACATCACACTCTGCAAGGTTGAGAGGTACTAAGGGACAGATATTCGTTTATCACTCAAATTGAGTATTAAGACGTTTGTGATTAGTCTCATTGTTACCGTGATGAGCACCCAAATCTGTTAATGTAACTCAAATGTGTCTTCGTATTACAGAAGGGAAGTTTTCGATACGTCTAGACTAGTGGTTTTCAACCTTTTTTCTCTCGGGGCACCCCTAAACATTGTGCTCATTTGCTGATCCACCCCTACAACAGAACCGGGTCACAAGAAATACAGAACAGAGAGAAAGAGAGTCACAGGAGACAAAAACAGACAGACGGTCAGAGGGTGCAGGGGACTCGGAGGGCTGGAGAGGGCATGGGAGCCGGAGGGGCATGTGAGCCAGAGGGCACAGGGGAGCCGGAGGGCACAGGGGAGCCGGAGGGGGCAGGGGAGCTGGAGGGGGCAGGGGAGCTGGAGGGGGCAGGGGAGCCGGAGGGGGCAGGGGAGTAACAGACAGCAAACACACACAACAGGACAGTAACAGAAAACACACACACACACCCCTCTCAGCCCTTTTGATCCTCTCACGGAACCCCAGGGTTCCACGGAACCCCGGCTGGGAAACACTGGTCTAGATATTGAAGCAGGATGTGAACGTAAGTATGGTAGCGTTTGTTTACTCTATCATAAAACTGTCAGTCTTGCCGCTGATTTACAACGGGGTTCGGCTTGTGTTGTTTCCATGGGGGAAAATAATGTATTTAAGTCTTAGCAAAGATTATGAAAATCAGGTTTCAACAGAGGTGTGTTTGGACCAAACAAGTGAGTCTCACTTCTGAGCCAGTGACCACTCTGAGAGAAAACCTATGGCATCGGGGTAATGTAAAGTATTGTATTGGTAATGGGTGTTCTGTTTCTGTTTTATCCTTTCATTTTGAGAAATTGTTCTGTATCAATTGTAACTGTATGTTCTTGTAATCCCTTTTCTGTAATCTAAGCACTGTTTTTTTATATAAATATTAAAACATTTAATAAGTGATGCTTTTGGCTCTGAATGAACTGTTGCACGTTCTGGAGAGAGTATTTACATTTTGAGACACATTTTGCTACAACGGATTTGTGTGTGTTAAAGTGCATAGTTTTTTCTATAATAAACAGGGACCTGAGACCCTGGCAGATATATTAATTTGACATCTCTTATTTGCATTTCTCGGGTGGTGGAACATATAGATATGATTGCAATTGCATAAGGGGTTAATATTTACTCATCGGAGGTACCTTGCGCAGATTAAAGGTGGGTTGGCCAGAGTAGCCATGTGTATTAACCCTAATTGCATATCTAAGTCACGTGCCCACTTGTGTGCTGTTCGTGACAGGTGGTATATGGGGACGGATTTAGGGGAACTATTGTTCATTTGAGGGGCCTTTGAGAAGGTGAAAAATTGGACAGTTTGCGAGCTGCATATTAACCATTGCCCTGTATGCAGGTCACGTGCTCACAGGTGTACCATACGTGACACACACATTTCATAGCGTACGGTAGGAACATGCCGTTAGAGAGACGCCCCCTTCCAGAGACCCCAGTGAGGAGTTTCTCATTAACTCACCAGGTCAGCAGAGACAGCTGTTGTGATAAGAGAGTACGGACCGTTTACTAGAGCGCCACAAATCAGCAACATCACTGTGGGAGAGTGAGGGGGAGAGGGAGAAAGAAGGGGTAGAGAGAGCATTGAGGGGGAGAGAGAGGGGGGGATGAATGAAAGAAGGGGGGTGAGAGATAAAGGGGGGTGAGGGAGAGATGGGAGGAGGGAGAGATTGGGGTGAGGGAGAGAGGGGGGTGAGTAAAAGAAGGGGTAGAGAGAGCATGGGAGAAGGAGAGAAATCAGGGGAAAGGGATAGAGTGTGGGGAGATAGAGTAGGGGAGTGAGAGAGAAGGGAAAAGGGGGGACATAGGAGGGAAGAAAGCAGGGTGGGAAAGAGAGCAGGAGGAGGTATTAGAGAAGAAGGTGTGAGAGAGCATGGGGGAGAAAGGAGAGAGAGAGTAGAGGGAAGAGTGGGTGAGAGGGTGAGAGAACAGAGGGGGAGGAGAGGTGGAGAGAGAGCAGGGGGATAGAACAGGGGAGAAGGGGAGAGAGAGTACAAGAGGGGAGAGAAATAAGGAGAGAGGGCAGGGGAGAGAGAGAGCAGAATGGGAGAGGTGGGACATCAGGGAAGAGGTGGAGAGAGAGCAGGGGAATAGAGAAGGGGAGAGAAATATGAGGAGGGGGATTGAGAGCAGAAGAGAGAGCATGGGGGGAGGGGGGGGGGGGGGGAGGGGCAAGGGAAAGAGTGAGAGAGGTCATTAAAACAGCTGAGCTAATCAGAGGGAGACAGAGACAAAGAAAGAGACTGCCAGATGCAACCCACTCATGAATGAGAAATAAAAAAAAGAGAGATAGAGACAAAGAGAGAAAAGAAACGAACACAGAGAGTTCTATGAAAGAGAGAGACAGCAGTAAAGAGAAATACAGAGGGAGTGTTGGGTTTGTCCACACAGCAGTAGGGAGCGTCCCTCCTGTGAAACTCACACACAGTCACCACGGGCCCCGTCTTACTGACCGCCGAGAAGATATAGAGCTGCAAAGAAGAGACGGTGAGAGAGATAAGGTTAGAGACGGTGAGAGAGATAAGGTTAGAGATGGTGAGAGAGAAAGGTTAGAGATGGTGGGAGGAATAGAGCAAGGTTTAGTGACGTGAGACGAAGAGAAATTTACGTGAGCGAGGGTGAAAGGTCTGCACTGGAGCAGAGGTGAGGAGGAGGGAATGGGAAGGGGATGGGGTGGGGAGAGAGTACCGGTGATCAGAGAGGTATAGTAGGTGAGAGAAAGGTGATGATGAAAGATAAGGTTTAGAGACGGTGAGGAGTAGGTAGCGGGAGAGAGATAATGGTACGAGGACAATGGGAGAGATAAGTTTAGCGGACGGTAGGGGAGAGATAAGATAAGAGACCACGGGAGGAGAGACGATAGGTGAAGAGACGGTGGGAGGAGAGATAAGGGTAGTGCACGGGTGAGATAGATGCGATAGGTTAGTGACGGTGAGAGAGATAAGGTTAAAGATGGTGGGAGGAGTATTAGTTAGAGATGGTGAGAGGGATAAGGTTAGAGGACTGTGAGAGACGATAGAGGATGGTGGGGGGACGTTAACGGTGGGAGAGATAAGGTTAGAAGCGGTGGGAGACGGCCGATAAGGCTTAGAGAGGTTGGAGAGTAAGGAGCGACGTGAGAGGAGATAAGGTAAGAGAGGGGTTGAGAGAGATAGGTTAGAGACAGGTGGGAGAGTAAGGTTAGAGACGGTGATGAGAGAGGTGAAGAGAGTATGAGGTTAGTGGGACGGTTGAGGATGACAGATAAGGTAGTGAGAGGGGAGAGATAAGGTTAGTGGAGGTGAGAGAGATAGGTTAGAGAGGTGGAGAGAGAACGTTTACAAGATGGTGGGAGAGATGGAGGATTAAGGTTAGTGAGGTGGGGAGATAAGGTTAGAGAACGGTGGGAGAGGATAAGTTAGAGATGGGGGAGAGATAGGTAAGAGACGTGAGAGAGGTAAAGGTTAGCAGAGATGCGTGAGAGAGAGACTAAGGTTTTTTAAAGATGGTGGGCAGGAGATAAGGTAGTGACGGTGTGCAGAAGCATAAGTTTTGAGGTGATCGGTGATAGACGATACAGGGTGTTAGAGAACGGTGAGAGAGATAGGTTAGGAGACGGTGAGAGAGATCAGGTTAGTGAGAGCCGGTGGGAGAGATAAGGTTAGAGGACGGTGGGAGGAGATAAGGTTAGTGACGTGTTGAGAGAGATAAGAAGTGATAGAGATAAGGTTAGAGAGCGTGAGCGAGACGGTAAGGCTAGCAGACGGTGGGAGAGATAAGGTTAGAGAGGCGGTCGAGAGAGATTAGAGAGTACGCGTTAGACGGAAGTAGAGATAAGGTTAGAGGACAGTGAAAGTACGATAAGTTAGTGACGTTGAGAATGAGAGGTAGATAAGGTGGGAGTGTCAGTGGGAGTGTATAATGGGTGAGAGACCGGTGGGAGTGGATAAGGTGAGAGACCGGTGAGAGATTAAGGTTAGAGACGGTGGGACCGAGGATAAGGTTAGGACGTGAGAGAGATAAGGAATAGAGACTAAGTGAGAGGGGTTGGAGAGCATAAGGTTACGACGGTGGTGGAAGAGAGATAAGTTAGAGATGGTGGAAGAGATAAGGTAGAGACGGTGAAGACGAGAAGGTTAGAGACGGTGAGGCGAAGTTAGAGACAGGTGATGAGGAGATTACGGTTAGGGATGGTGGAGAGATAAGTTTATGAGATGATGAGAGGATAAGGTTAGAGACCGTGTGAGAGAGAGATAAGGTTAGAGCGTGATGAGAGATAAGGTTAGAGGACGGTGAGCAGAGATAGTTAGATAGATGGTGGGAGGAGATAAGGTTTAGTGACGCCGTGGAGAGATAAGGGATGATAGAGATACAGTAAGGTTAGAGTATCGGTTGAGGGGAAGATAAGGCTAGAGACGGTGGGGAGATCGGTATGAAGGTGAGAGACGTGAGAGAGAAAGGTTAGAGCGGTTGAGAGAGATAGTGTTAGGACGGTGAGGATGAGCAGAAAGGTTAGAGATTGGTGAGAGATGATACAGGGTTAGACGTGGGAGAGATAAGGTTAGAGATAAGGTGAGAGAGATAAGGTTAGCGACAGTGAGAGAGATAAGGTTAGAGACGGTGGGAGAGATAAGGTTAGAGACGGTGAGAGAGATAAGGTGATAGAGATAAGGTAGAGAGCGGTGGGAGAGATAAGGTTAGAGACGGTGAGGAGAGATAAGGTGAGAGACTGAGAGAGATGGTTAGAGACGATGACAGAGACGCTGTGAGAGAAGGTTAGACACGGTGAAAGAGAATATTAGACAGTATAGATGAGATTAGAGATCAGGTTACAGATGTGAGTGTATGGAGGAGCACTCATTTTACAGTGGGGGGAACACTGATACAATGAGATGCACTCATACTCACAGCAAGGGAGCACTCATACTCACAGTGAGGGAGCACTCACAGTGAGGGAGCTCTCATACTCACAGCAAGGGAACACTCATACTGACAGCAAGGGAGAACTCACTCACAGCGAGGGAGCACTCATACTCACAGCAAGGGAGCCCTCATACTCACAATGATGGAGCACTCATACTCACAGCGAGGGAGCACTCATACTCACAGTGAGGGTGCACTCACAGCGAGGGAGCACTCATACTCACAGCAAGGGAACACTCATAATCACAGCAAGGGAGAACTCACTCACAGCGAGGGAGCACTCATACGCACAGTGAGGGAGCACTATACTCACAGCGAGGGAGCAACTCATACTCACCGCGAGGGAGCACTCATACTAACAACAAGGGAGCACTCATACTCGCAAAGAGGGTGCACTCTTATTCGCAATGGGGGAGCAATCATACTCGCAACGGGGGAGCACTCCTACTCGCAACGTGGGAGCACTCATACTCGCAATGTGGGAGCACTCATACTCGCAACGAGGGAGCACTCATACTCACAATGGGGGAGCACTCATATTCACAACGAGGGAGCACTCATACTCACAGTGGGGGAGCACTCATACTCACAGTGGGGGCTGCACACAGTAACATGATCCCGCAGGTTGTCGCTCGTTTATGAGATTTATCAGATATTACCCCGGCCAGAATCCCGCCTGAGAGAGAGGGACAAATCCACCTTAATTATCTGAGACTCGTCCCACCCTCCCCATCCGAACCGTCCCACCCTCCCCAATCTGAGACGTCCACCCTCCCCAATCTGAGACGTCCCACCCTCCCCAATCGAGACCGTCCCACCCCCCCAATCTGAGACCCGTCCCACCCTCCCCCAATCTGAGCACCGTCCCACCTCCCCAATCTGAGACCCGTCCACCCTCCCCAATCTGAGACCACTGTCCCTCCTCCTCCAATCTGAGACCGTCCCACCCTCCCCAATCTGAGACCCGTCCCACCCTCCCCAATCTGAGACCCGTCCCACCCTCCCCAATCTGACCCGTCCCACCCTCCCCAATCTGAGACCCGTCCACCCCCCAATCTGAGACCCGCTCCCACCCTCCCCAATCTGAGGACCCGTCCACCCTCCCAATCGAGACCGTCCCACCCTCCCCCAATCTGACCCGTCCCACCCTCCCAATCTGAGACCCATCCCACCCTCCCCAATCTGAGACCCCCACCCAACCCTCACCAATCATGACCACATCCACCCTCCCAATCTGAGACCCGTCCCACCCTCTCCCAATCTGAAACTCCCACCCTCCCCAATCTAGACCGTCCCACCCTCCCCAATCTGAGACCCGTCCCACCCTCCCCAATCTGAGACCCGTCCCACCCTCCCCAATCTGAGACCCGTCCCACCCTCCCCAATCTGAGACCCGTCCCACCCCCCCAATCTGAGACCCGTCCCAACCCTCCCCAATTGAGAACGTCCCACCTCCCCAGTCTGAGACCCGTTCCCACCCTCCCCAGTCTGAGACCCCGTCCCATCCCACAGTTGAGACCCGTCCCACCGTCCCCAGTCTGAGACCCGTCCCACCCTCCCAGTCTGAGACCCGTCCCACCCTCCCCAGTCTGAGACGTCCACCCTCCCAACTGTGTCCCACCCTCCAATCTGACCGTCCCACCCTCCCCAATCTGACCCGTCCCACCCTCCCCAATCTGACCCGTCCCACCCTCCCAATCTACCAGTCCACCCTCCCCATCTGACCCCGTCCTCCCATACATCCCAATTTGACCCGCCCACCCTCCCCAATCGACCCGTCCACCTCCCCAATCTGACCCATCCCACCCTCCCCAATCTGACCTTCTCCCTCCCCAATCTAACCCGTCCCCCTCCCCAATCTGACCCGTCCCTACATACCTACAGTGACCCCTCTATACCTACAGAGACCCCCTTATACCTACAGAGACCCCCTTATACCTACAGAGACCCCCATACCTAAATAAAACATTTACCTACAGTATAGAACTCACCAAATATTCCCCCGACATCAAATAATGTGGAAAGGTCCCCGGCACGGCGAGCGTCCATGTGACCTACAGGGACAGGCAGGGGCGAAGGTCAGAGAGGGAGGGTAACAAGGGGGAGAAAGGAGGGCAGGAGTTATAGGGAGGGGCTATATGGGGTAATAGGAGGAGTTATAGGGAGGGGCTATATGGGTAATAGGAGGAGTTATAGGAAGAGGTTATATGGGGTAATAGGAGGAGTTATAGGAAGAGGTTATATGGGGTAATGGAGAGTTATAGGAGGGGTTATATGGGGGTAATAGGAGGAGTTATAGGAGAGGTTATATGGGTAATAGGAGGAGTTATAGACAGGTTATATGGGTAATAGGAGGGTAGGGAGGTATGGGGTAATAGGAGGAGTATAGGAGGGGTATGGTGTAATGGAGGAGTTATAGGAGGGGTATATGGGTAATAGGAGGAGTTATAGGGACGCGGTTATAGGGTAATAGGGAGGAGTTATAGGGAGGGGGTTTTATATGGGGGGAAATAGGAGGAGTTAGAGGGAGGCGGTTTATGGGGGTAATAGGAGGATTATTAGGATGGCGGTGTATATGGGGTAATAGGAGGGAGTTATTAGGGAGGGGTTATATATGGGTGGTAATAGGAGGAGTTATAGGGAGGGGGTTATATGGGGGAATAGGAGAGTTAGAGGGGAGCGTTTAAGGGTACTAGGAGAGTATAGGAGGGGGTTATGGCTAGGGCGAGGGATAGGAGGAGTATGGGAAGGGTTATATGGGGGTGAATAGGAGGAGTTCTAGGGAGAGGTTAAATGGGTTGGCCCGGGTATGGAGGAGTTACAGGGATGAGTATAATGGGGGTACTATATGGTGTGTTGTATATATATGTATATATTCATTGTAACCATCGCCGGAAGAAGAGATCAGTGTATCCGAAAGCTCGCACAAATAAAAGCATTTCGTTAGCCACAACCGAACGGTACTCGACTATCTGTTTTTTGAGATATTGAAGCTCGGCTAACACGGTACTGATACCTCTACATGTATGTATATATGTGTGGGTGTGTGTGGATGTTTATGTTTATAATTGTGTGTATGGATTACAGAGTAATGGGATAGGATTATATGGGGTAGAATGCTGATGTATATGAGTGTATATATGGGCAGCTATAGAAAGCACTCACACCCACACTGGTTGATATACAGAGGGAGCCAGAACAGACGTGTAACTGGCGAGTTAGCAAAAAAACAACCACAGCGAGAATTCTACAACTCCCTGTGAGAAAAACACACAGTAATTACACATCAACACCATGACAACACAACCCCAATACTATCTGGGGAGAATACACACATGCACAACACCATGACAACACACCCCAATACTATCTGGGGAGAATACACACATGCAAAACACCATGACAACACACCCCAATACTATCTGGGGCAGAATACACACATGCACAACACCACGACAACACACCCCAATACTATCTGGGGAGAATACACACATGCACAACACCATGACAACACACCCCAATACTATCTGGGGAGAATACACACATGCACAACACCATGACAACACACCCAATACTATCTGGGAGAATACACACATGACAACACCATGACACAACACACCCCAATACTAATCTGGGAGAATACACACATGCACAACACCACGACAACACACCCCAATACTATCTGGGGAGAATACACACATGCACAACAACAAGACACACACCCCATACTATCTGGGGAGAATACACACATGCACAACACCACGACAACACACCCAATACTATCTGGGGAGAATGTACAACCTGCACAACACCATGACACAACCCCCAATACTATCTGGGGAGAATACACACATGCACAACACCATGACAACACACCCCAATACTATCTGGGGAGAATACACACATGCAGAACACCATGACAACACACCCCAATACTATCTGAGGAGAATACACACATGCACAACACCATGACAACACCACCCCAATACTATCTGGGGAGAATACACACATGCACAACACCATGACAACACACCCAAATACTATCTGGGGAGAATACACACATGCACAACACCATGACAACACACCCCAATACTATCTAGGGAGAATACACACATGCACAACACCATGACAACACACCCCAATACTATCTGGGGGAGAATACACACATGCACAACACCATGACAACACACCCCAAACTATCTGGGGAGAATACACACATGCACAAACACACATGACACACACTCAATACATCTGGGGAGAATACACACATGCCAACACCAGACAACACACCCCATACTATCCGGGGAGAAACACACATGCACAAACACCCCATACCACACACCCAATACACTATCTGGGGAGAATACACCACATGCCAACACCATGACAACACACCCCCTACTATCTGGGGAGAATACACACATGCACACACCATGACAACACCCCCAATACATATCTGGGGAGAATACAACCATGCACACACCACGACAACACACCCAATACTATCTGGGAGAATTCACACATGCACAACACCATGACAACACAACCCAAATATATCGGGGAGAATACACACATGCACAACACCAATGAAAACAACCCCAATACTATCTGGGGAGAATACACCACACATGCACAACACCATGACAACACACCCCAATACTATCTGGGGAGAATACACACATGTTGAACAACACCACATGGCAACACACCCCAATACTATTGGGGAGGAATACACACATGACACAAACACCATGACAACACACCCCAATACTATCTGGGGAGATAACACATGCACAACACCATGCAACACACCCCCAAATACTATCTGGGGAGAATACAAAATGCACAACACCATGACAAACACACCCAATACTATCTGGGGAGATACACAAACATCAAACACCATGACAACACACCCCAATACTATCTGGGGAGAATACAACACTGCACAACACCATGACACCACACACCCAATACTATTGGGAGAATACACACATGCACAACACCATGACAACACACCCCAATATATTTGGGGAGAATACACACATGCACAACACCACGACAACACACCCCAATACTATCTGGGGAGAATACACACATGCACAACACCACGACAACACACCCCAATACTATCTGGGGAGAATACACACATGCACAAACACCAGACAAACCCCCAATACTATCTGGGGAGAATACACACATGCACAACACCACGACAACACACCCCAATACTATCTGGGGAGAATACACACATGCACAACACCACGACAACACACCCCAATACTATCTGGGGAGGGAATTAACACATTGACAACAACACCACGACAACACACCCCAATACTATCTGGGAGAATACACAAAGCAAAACACCACGACAACACACCCCCAATAATATCTGGGGAGAATACACACATGCACCAACACCACGACAACACACACCAAGACTATCTGGGAGAATACACACAGCACAACACCGACAACAAACCCCAATACTATCTGGGGAGAATACACCAAAAAAAAAAAACACATGCACAAAACCACGACAACACACCCCAATACTATCTGGGGAGAATACACACATGCACAAACACACGACAACACACCCCAATACTATACTGGGGAAAGAATACACACATGCAACACCACGACAACACAACCCCAATACATCTGGGAGAATACACACATGAACAACACCACGACAAACACACCCAATAATATCTGGAGAATACACACTGCACAACACCACGAAACAACCCCCAATACTATCTGGGGAGAATAACACCACATGCAACAACACCATCGACAACTACACCCCAAATACTATCTGGGGGAGAATACACACATGCACACACCAGACAACACACCCAATACTATCTGGGAGAATACACACATGCACAAACACACGACAACACACCAATACTATCGGGGAGAATACACACAT
This sequence comes from Ascaphus truei, assembly GCA_036426205.1. Classification (NCBI taxonomy): domain Eukaryota; kingdom Metazoa; phylum Chordata; class Amphibia; order Anura; family Ascaphidae; genus Ascaphus; species Ascaphus truei. The sequence continues at coordinate 30,632 of WSYH01006323.1, forward strand.
GCACAACCACACGACAACACACCCAAACTATCTGGGGAGAATAACACATGCACAAACACATGACACACACCCCAATACTATCTGGGGAGGAATACAAAATGCAACAACACCATGACAAACACACCCCAATACTATCTGGGGAGAATACACACATGCACAAACACCGATGACAACACACCCAATACTATCTGGGGAGAATACACCAAATGCACAACACCATGACACACAAACCCCAATACTATCTGGGGAGAATACACAATGACCAACCCATGACAACAACACCCCAATACTAATTGGGGAGAATACACAAATGCACAAACACCATGACAACACACCCAATATATCTGGGGAGAATAACACAAATGCACAACACCATGACAACACACCCCAATACTATCTGGGGAGGATACACAAAAATGCACAACACCATGACAACACACCCCAATACTATCTGTGGGAGAATACACACATATGCACAACACCATGACAACACACCCCAAAATATCTGGGGAGAATACACACATGCACAACACCATGACAACACACCCCAATACTATTGGGAGAATACACACATGCACAACCCCATGACACACACACCAATACTATGTGGGAGAATACACAACATGCACAACACCAGGACAACCACACCAAATACTATCTGGGGAGAATACACACATGACAACACCATGACAAAACACACCCACTACTATCTGGGAGAATACACACAATGCCAAAACCATGACAAACACACCCCAATACTATCTGGGGAGATAACACATGCACAACACCATGACAACACCTCCCATAATATATACTGCGAGGAGAATACACACATGACACAACCACCATGACAACACAGCCCCAATACTATCTGGGGAGAATTACACAAATGCACAACACCATGACAACCACACCCCAATACTATCTGGGGAGAATACAACAACATGCACCACACCATGACAACACACCCCAATACATTGGGAGAATACACAACATGCACACAATTGGACAACACCACCCAATACTATCTGGGGAGAATACACACATGCACAACACCGACAACACAACCCAATACTATCTGGGGAGAATACACACAGCACAAACAACATGACAACAACACCCCAATACTATCTGGGGAGAATACACACCTGCACAACACGATGACAACACACCCCCAATACTATGCTGGGAGAATACCACACAATGCACAACACCATGACACACACCCCCAATACTATCTGGGAGAATACACACATGCACAACACCATACAACCACCCCAATACTATCTGGGAGAATAAAACACGCACACACCATGGACAAACACACCATATACTGGGAGATACACACACACCAGACATGACAACACACCCCACAATACTATCTGGGGAGAATACACACATGCACAACACCATGACCAACACACCCCAATTACTATCTGGGGGGAGAATACACCACAGCACAACACCATGACAACACACCACAATAATATTGGGAGAATACAACATGCACAACACCATGAAACACACCCCAATACTATCTGGGGAGAATACACACATGCACAACACCACGACAACACACCCCAATACTATCTGGGGAGAATACACACATTAGCCAACCACCATGACAACACACACCCAATACTATCTGGGGAGCAGAATAAACACATGCACACAACACCATGTACAACACACCCCAATACTAACTGGGGAGAAAGAGAATTTACCAACTGCACCAACACCCAGACAAACACCCATACTATCGGGGAGAATACAACACATGAACAAAACCATGACAACAACCCCCTTACATCTGGGGAGACTACACACATGCAAACACTGACAACACACCCCATACTATCTGGGGAGAAACACCTTATTTTTATTATGTTTTTTTTATTACAACACCATGAAAATAAAAAACACCCCAAGTACTCTCTGGTGTGATGATACAAACATGCACAAACACCATGACAAACACCCCATAATTATCTGGGGACGAATACACAGATGCACAACACCATGACAAACACACCCCAATACCATATGGGGGAGAATTACCCACACATGCACAACACCATGACAACACACCCCAATACTATCTGGGGAGAACACACAAATGCACAACACCATGACAACACAAAACTATCTAGGAAGAATACACAAATGCACAACACCATGACAACACAACACAATACTATCTAGGGAGAATACACAAATGCACAACCTGCCCTACACCCCCCCCACCCATCCCGTGCCCTCCTACCCCCCCTCACTCACCGGTATCTGTAGGGCCCCCAGGAAGCTGATAGCGGAGGACCCGCTCAGTGAGTTGTTGGGATCTCTCTGAAGCACAACCACATGATGTGTGGGGTACACAAGGGTCGGACCCAACAGGTTCTGCACAGCCCAGTCCTGCGGGGCAAACACAGGGGCAATACATCAATATACACATGATATACACCCGGCTACAGATCAGAAAACCATGCACACACAAGCGCACCACGGATTAATATAAAATATAACAATTTTAATAATTGGTCAAAAGACCACAATATCACAATAATAAATAATAAATCACAGTGAAAATGACAAGACAAATCAATAAACATATAGTACCTATATAAAGTACATGATCACTCCCATATACAGGGATGCTGAACCCGTATATAAGCTTCTATGAAGCACAACACAGAAAACACAGAAAACACAGAAACAATCCCAGGTTGATCAAACTAAACCCATAATGGATGTTTCTATTAAAAAAACCCTGTTTATAGCCACAGTGAGGGGAACTGGTACTAACCATAAGTGGTAGCGGGTGGTCGTTGTTGGCACAAAGTGTCCGGGCAGCACCCACACGCGACAGATTTCCTCCACTCTCACTTCCTGGTTCTCCGTTCCAGCCACTGGGTAGATGCCAGAGAAGCCTCTCGTGACCTCTACGCGTTTCGCAACAGCGTGCTTCGTCAGGTGGTCCTGTCCTTCTTAGGTACAAGGCCTACCGGTGAAGCCCAAGGACTCTGTGATGGTACAAATACCCCTAGGGCCAGCATCTCTTCTACCTCCTCCTCTGCATATCTGGTGTCATCAGAGGTGTATTCTTATGCAGAGGTCTCTGATCCCCAGTGTGGACCGGGTGATCAGTAATATGGGTCCTGCCCGGCTTATCCGTGAACAGGTCCTTGTACTGTTCTAGCATAGCTCGTGCCTGCACCGGCTGGGGTGCCTCGAGCTGGGGTCCTATCCCTACCTGCTCTACTGTGCCCCCTATCCTAGCTTCCCCTAGAAGGTCGGGCAGAGCTGGGCTCGCTGGGTCCTCCATCGGTGGGCTACAGATAGCCAGCACTGATGCTGCACTTGTGAAGTACTCCTTCAACATGTTAGTGATAGGTTCTATGTCTCACTGTCTCCGGATCTAACTGTACAACATAGTTGCACTCGTTCATCCGCCGGAGTACCGTATACGGGCCAGCCAAGCCAGCCAAGCCAGCCATGCCAGCCATGAGTTTGTTCTGCTGAGTGGGCTTCAGAACAAGCACTTGCTGCCCATGGATTAACTCTCTGTTACGGGCATTTTAGTGATACAAAGTCTTCTGCAGGGTCTGAGCATCCCTGAGGTTAGCCTGTGCCAACCCCATGAGTCGGTCTAACTGGTCTCTGAGAGTTACTACATACTGTAGCACAGAAGCATCAGTAGTAGTAGTCTCCCCTTCCCATCCCTCACGGAATAGGTCAAGCGGTCCCCACGACCATATAGAAGCTCAAAAGATGAGAATCCGGTGGACTCTCGCGGTACCTCTCGGTATGCAAACAGCAAATGCTGTAAATGAGCCTCCCTGTCTCCCTGTTCAGCTTCTGCAAAGGCTCGCAGCCTCTGCTTCAGGGTCCCATTGAACCGCTCACACAGTCCGTTTGTCTGGGGGTGGTAAGGGGCAGTACGGAGGGCTGTCACCCTGCACGTAGCCCAGTGACACTGGAGCAATTCAGACATGAATTGCACTCCTTGATCGGTTAGGACCTCACTAGGGAACCCTACTCTGGTAAAAATCCCTATAAGAGCTTCTGCTACCTTTTTAGCTTCAATGGATGAAAGTGTCACAGCCTCAGGGTACCTGGTTGCAAAATCAACCACCATGAAGATGTAGCGCTTCCCCGTCCAGCTAGGGACCAGGAGGGGTCCCACAATGTCTACTGCTACCCTCTGGAAAGGTTCACTGATCACCGGTAGTGGGTTCAGGGGGACCTTCACGCGGTCACCCGACTTGCCTACTCGCTGGCACGCATCACAGGACCTGCAAAAATCTGCCACTGCCCGCGATGCCCCCGGCCAGTAGAAATGCTGGAATAGCCGGGCTCTAGTGCGGGTGACCCCCTGATGCACCGCTGGTGAGATGGAGTGGGCTACCTGCAATAACTGTTGCCTATACTCCCTGGGTACCACTGGCTGTCTCCTCCCTGTCCATACTCTGTCGGGAGCATCAGGGGCATGCTCTCTGTACAAGTGCCCACAGTTCCAGAGATACTGATCCGACCCACCCTCAGAGGCATATCAGGTCGCACCAGAGTAACGGTGGCACCAGAGACGATCAGGCCGGCTGCCTTGTGATCTCCGATGGTCACTGGGCGCAAATGCCTTTGCCGGACATCATTCACCTGCAGCCCGACTGCTGCAACTTAATGCCCTTATGAGGAAAAAACGGGACACCTGTCCCCAGCGGTGCTACAAAAACGTTTGTGAACATAGTCACTTCATGAAGCCAATCAATGTATGTAACAATAAATAAACAACACGTAATGATGAAGAGATCAAGGAACCTTGAGCAATCAGGCAGTTTGTAAAGTAGAGCATATGTCAGCCAAGCAGATGTGGGGTGATGTGGCAGCCTGCTAGATCAGTATGAACTGAAGTGTCGACAACTGTGGGGGGAGGTGCAATGCTGGGCCAGTAAACCCTGGAGTTCTCTCCGTGTCTAGCGGAGAGACATCCGTTGTGTGACCGAACACTTTCCCCCCTTTTCCTTGTTGTAAAGTAGCTGCCGTGACCACACTGGCAGCAGAACACAGAGACCCGCTGCACGTGACACAAACAGCCGCTTTATTCACAGTAAGTTGTCTAAGCGCCTCTGTCTGGAAGAAGTAAATCGATGTAGAAGGGGAAAGATGAAGCACTGCAAACATGTGACAAAGCTCCTTTGCGGAGAGAAACGCGTTGGAGCACACCTGTCTGGTATGTTTTTTGGCTAATATGCCTAATAAATAGTTTTATTTTTAAACCTGCCTCCAGCCCTCTTCCAATTTTTGAGTGCTCCATCTTTCCACTTTCTACATTGATGCCCAACTGTCTCCTCCGCTGTGCTGGCTGTAGGTGGTGTAGGGACCGCTGCCTGGGTTCTCAGCTGTACCTGGTGGACAGCTGCTTGCTGCTCCTCGGTTGGTGCCAGTCCCACTTAGGCGACTGCTTTTTCAGCTTGGGTACGTTGCCCTAGATTGGAGTTGCTGGAACGGTGCAGATCGGGACAATCTGGCTTCAGATGCCTGGTTCGGTGACAGTGGTAGCATCGCCGCTCATGCACAAATTCTGTGGACTTGGCTGCACTTCCCCCGGCAGGAGGTTTGGGTCTCCAGGTTGGTGTGGGGTGAGCAGCCTTAGCCGCCTTGGGCACCCGGGTCGGGGCGACCCCGGTAGGAGCGGGTGCCTGATTGGCAAATTGGCAAGTTGTCAGAAACTCATCCGCCATCCTGGCAGCAACGATGAAGGTCTTGGGCTTGTGGTCAATCACCCACTCCCTCACTTCAGGCAGACACTTCTGCAAGAATTTCTCCAAGAATATAAATGTCCAACAGTCTGCATTGCACCCTTCGATCCACTGGGTGCTGTGCTGGGCTAGCCAGGATGCGAACTCCAGGTGAGTATCCCGGGCAGTTTTCTCCCCGGATCGGAACAGCCCTCGGTAAGCCTCAGGATTGACGGCAAACCGCTCAAGCAAGACTGCCTTGACCTGTTTGTAGTTGTGGCTGTCCACCATCGGGATTCCCTGGAAAGCCTTCAGGACTCTGCCGGTTAACAGGAGGGACAAACGTAGCACCCAGTCTCGGGGTGGGAGACGGAACCGTCCACACTGGTCCTCGAAGACTTTCAAAAAGCTGTCGATATCGTCTGTGCCATCCACAAACTTGGCAAAGCTGTGGTGAGACACCCTTGGGGGTCGGGGCTGGTTGAGGTCCCGATGGGGTCAGGGCACCTGAACACTCTGGGCAGCCGCGATCAGCTGCAACTTCTGCTCAAAAGTGACCCGACTGCCATGGCTGTAACAATAGCCGTGATATCCGCAGCGGGGACACCAGTAGCCAACGGGGCTACTACAAGTGGGGCCACAGGCTAATCCTCGTCCTCACCCTCACTCTCGTCCTCTGTTTCCTCTGCAATCTCCTCGATGTCCAGGGTTATGTCCTGGGCTTGAGCTGCCATGGTTGACCCCAGTTCCAGGGGAGAAGCCATGTCAGCTTCATGGGGCTCCAGATCCTCCTCGAGCTGAGCGTTAGCCCGACCGTCTGTCGGTAGTCCGTAACCCTCACACCGGGTCACGACTCTCTGGCGATCCCAGGACCTATACCGTCCTGAACACTGAGACATCTTCGCCTTTGGGCACTAGACTTCAGAGACAAGTGAACAGTGTGCTTTCCTGCTCTGGGTAATCGTGCGTACACTTACTACTTGTTTTGAGAGCTCGCAATCTATGAGCTCGTCTTTGTGCTAGTAATCCCCACAGGAACTTATAGCCCAAAGCCTAATGATCCCACCGCTGCCACTAGAAAAAGCTTATCACGGGAGATGAGGACTTTGACACTTATTTATATTTATACCGGGATTATTCACTTGGCAAAACAAGGTAGTAAAAACAAAATGCAGTTTATTCAGGTAAACCCGCGTACAACACAAAGAATACACAAAATACAGACAAAGGCACACTTACAAGGGGGCAGGGCACCTGCTTCGGAAAGCTTACCCTAACCGGGATATACACCCGGGCTTCCTGGTCCTCTTTTCGGCTTCAGTTCCTAGCCGCGGCCGCTACGTTCAAAAACGAGAACTTGGATCTCGCGTCTGACTTAGTTTCTGCAGGGCAGACTTTCCTAGCTTCAAATGAAGCCGGTTGCTCGACTATTCGTAACAGAGCAACTTTGAAAAGTCTGTCCGCTTTTCATCTACACAAGGCACTAGATCATCTGGTTCTCTGACAGGGGCTTCTCCCTAACTACCTTCCGTTGTTCTATGTTCAGCATGGAATTAGGAGTAGTGACCAATCAGAGCGTGGGAAATCCTCCCCGCCAGCCAATAGGAATAGGGGCTCATCCTTTGGCTGATATCAGAGGAGGGGGCGTGCCAAGCCGGCTCGGGATGCCCTGTGGGTGGGACATACAAATTGACCAATGGGAAACACGCCGACATTCTGCCGCTTCCCGGATTCAACCCATCGCCACCTACTGAGTCTGGCAGACCAGAGGGTCCTCCCCGCAGGGGGTCCATGTTCTCCAGACCCAGTACTCCGCCCTTCCCCGGCCACTTAGCACCCCGACACCTCTCAACATCCCATCTCCTCTTTGAACTACGATGTCTATCCAGACTCCCTGGCACCTATGTGGATGCCCGGGCTGACTGAATAGACATTTATATTAAAAGCACAAAACATTATAAAATATATTAAAATAAAGTTTGGACCTTGGGGAAACTTATAAGGGAAACAGATCTGGGATATCTGGGCCCGAAAAACCAGGAGTCTGGGGACACTGGGTAGCCCCGTGTACCGGCAAATGGTGCCTGCACGTCGTGGACAATTAGGGGTCTACCGGTAACTTTGGCCCCCGAACTCCTGCAAACAAAATAATTGCATTTCTACCTAAATATCCCACCTAAAAGGTGCACACAGAAAGTTTCATGAGCCTAGGGCACAGGGAACATGGAAAGTGGTAAAGCTGGGGACACTAACTTCTACATGTTATAACCCCTGACCCCTGGCTTACGGTGCTGGGAAGCTGCCAGGGTCCCGCACGTCTCAGGGGTAACTAGATAGGCTTAACCTTTATTTTATAGCATGGTTACCCCCTTACCGTCACACACCCCGCAACAGATCAATATATAACCCACAACAGATCAATATATAGCCCGCAACAGATCAATATAGACCCCACTATAGATCAATATATACCCCACTACAGATCAATATACACATCAATATATACCCCGCTACAGATCAATATACATCCCGCTACAGATCAATATGCACATCAATATATACCCCGCTACAGATCAATA
>WSYH01006324.1:0-20000 GCA_036426205.1 Ascaphus truei
GTCTCCGGAGCAGAAACGTTTTTGTTTTAGGTCCGGGGACCCCCTGCTTCCCGAGATACAGGCCCCTTTAGGGGGTGCCGGTATCCCTCTGCTTGGTTTACATGCCGCGGTCACGTGATCGGGACCTTTAAATGCAGAGGGATACCGGCCCCTCATAAAGGGGGCTGTATCTCGGGGAGCAGGGGGTCCCCGGACCTAAAACCAACGCGGTTCAGCTCCGGAGACCCCCTGCACATCTACACTATGAATAAAAATGTATTTTAAATAATTTTTTATGTGCCGATGTTTGCGCAGAGAGAGCAGCGGTTCTCTCTCTGCTGCAAACACATCTCGCCAGGGGCCGGCCTATAGTATCATTGATGTGCATATACAGTACTGTATGTGTATGTTAGGGGTTATAGGGGTTGTTGTTATACAGTATATACTGTATATATACAGTATATACTGCATTACAATTCATGAATTTCTCGGCTTCAAAGACAACAGCTCGCAAACGCCCCCATGTGTTTTTACACGGCATTGCAGTATTGCAGCCAGCGGGAATAAAATGCTTAAATCACGGGCGCAATATAACGCTATATACCCCGGGAGAAAACGATACAAAACCGCACATCACCGGGATATTCCGAAATTCGCGGAGCTAGCCAAGTAAGAAAAAAATTGGTCGCCACTGTACTAATAGGGACTACATAGTAGACACACACATGAACAGAAATGCAACACCCTCTAACATTTCTACACCTACCCACACCATTGTTATACACTCCCCTTCCACACACCTTTTGTAAAGCGCTGTATACACTGTGGGCACTTTATTCATTAAGATTTGCACACGTACATACATACGCACGTACACACATTCTCATACACACACTCATACACATGCACATACGCACATACACATATACATGTATTCCCTAACATCACAAGCATTCAGGGAGCATTTAACACCTTAAGTCATAAATCGCATTCTGCACAGGGGGGAAGTGTAGGCTTCACCCACAGATAATATTCCAATTGCCTTGTTTCTAAGAAAGGTTTTTGGCTTAATCAATTGTAACATCGGCCAAAGAAGAGATCAGTGTATCTCGAAAGCTCACACAAATAAAAGCATTTTGTTAGTCACCGAACGGTATCGACTATTTTTTTTTTATGCTTGGCTAACACGGTACTGATACGGTACAGATACCTCTACATCATATTTATATATATATATATATATATATATATATATATGCAAATACAACTGTATGCTCATCTGCATGTCTTAGGCAGGTCTGCAACCCCGCCTTTCCCCATTATCACCCAGCATACAGCACTTCCACTGCAGCAAGGTATTCTGGGAAATGACATGCAAATGAGCACACAGTGTCACTTTTTGCCTCAAAAACCATTTTTAACATGGTTCCCTATAGGCTTAAGCTTGCTGCATGGTCACAGCTTTGAGCACAGCCAGGGTTAAGGTGCATACCCAGAAAACCACCCACAGACAGCTGTTTCGACCTTTATGGGTCTCATCAGTGTGGGGTTGATTTTAACTGGGTATGCAAAGAGGCTATGGGATAGGCTATACCATAATACTGAGTTAAGTTATGGTGAGTAAAAAAAGTGACAAAAACCCTCCACAGGAAAGCAAATATGCAAATACAATTGTATGCTCATCTGCATGTCTTAGGCAGGTCTGCAACCCCGCCTTTCCCCATTATCACCCAGCAAACAGCACTTCCACTGCAGCAAGGGATTCTGGGAAATGACATGCAAATGAGCACAGTGTCACTTTTTGCCTCAAAAAACATTTTTAACATGGTTCCCTATAGGCTTAAGCTTGCTGCATGGTCACNTCCAAGTTTGAGCACAGCCAGAGTTAAGGTGCACATACCAGAAAACCACCCACAGACAGCCGTTTCGACCTTTATGGGTCTCATCAGGTGGGGTTGATTTTAACTGTGCTCAAAGCTGTGACTTGCTGTGCTCAAACCTCTGATGTCTCCCGCAAGCCGCCATAAACCCTTGCAGGCCCCCTCAACCTCCGATGTCTCCCGCAAGCCGCTGCAAACCCCGCCCAGACCCCCTCAAACTCCGATGTTTCCCGCAAGCTCCTGATGTTGCCTGCAGCCCCCGATGACTCTAACATACCAACCGATGGTGTGCGGGACTTCAGGCAACGTTTTTGGTTGTAGTGTGTGTGTAGTGTCAGAGTGTGTGTTGTGGTCTTATAGAGTGTGTGTGTTGTGTGGTGTTGTGTGTCGTGTGTGTTGGTGGTGGGTGGTTGTGTGTGTGTTGTTGTGTGTGTGTGTGTTGGGGTGTGTGTCTGGTGTGTGTGTGTGTTGTGTGTGGTTGTGTGTTGTGTGTGTTGTGTGTGGTGTGTGTGTGTGTGTGGTGGTTGTGTGTGTGTGGTGGTTGTGTGTGTGTGTGGTGTGTGTTGTGTGGTGTGTGTGTGTGTGTGGTGTGTGGTGTGTGTGTGTGGTGGGTGTGTGTGTGTGGGGTGTGTGTGTGTGGTGGTTTGGTGTGTGTGTGTGTGTGTGTGGTTGTGAGGTGGTTGTGTGTGTGTTGTAAGGGTGTGTGTGTTGTAGATGTGTGTTGTTGTGGTGTGTGTGGTGTGTTGTGTGTGTGGTGGTGTGTGTGTGTGTGTGTGTTGTGTGTGGGTGTGTTTTTTTGTGGTGTTTTGTTTTGGGGTGTGTGTGTGTGTGTGTGTTGTGTGTGTGTGTGTGTGTGTTGGGTGTGTGTGTGTGGTCTGGTCAGTGTGTGCCAGTGTGTGTGTCAGTGTGGTGTGTCAGGTGTGTCGTGGTGTGCAGGTAGTGTGTGGCAGTGTGTGGAGAGTGTGTGAGTGTGTTTAAGTGGGTGAGAGTGTGAGTGTGAGTGTGTATGTGTGAGTAGGATGACTGACTTGGTCTCTCTCTCTCTCACCTTCTTGTGTGTGTGTCGCTCTCTCTCTCTGTGTCGCTCTCTGTGTGTGTGTCGCTCTCTGTGTGTGTGTCGCTCTCTGTGTGTGTGTGTCGTCTCTCTCTCTCTTGTCTGTGTGTCGCTCTCTATCTCTCTCCTCTCTCTCTCCTCTCTCTCTCTCTCTGTCGCCTCTCTCTCTCTCTCTCTGTGGTGCTCTTCTCTGTGTCACTCTTTCTCTGGGTCGCTCTCTCTCTCTCGTGGTCACTCTCTCTCACCCACTCTCTGTCTCTCTCTCACACTGTCTCACATCTGGACCTGGATATCTTACTTACCCTATATATCTTAACTGCCCTATACCTACACCGTAATAACCTATACTGCTTACTTCCAGATCTGACTAAGCTTCACAATCCCCCCAAACCCAGAAGACAGGTAAGAAACACCTCCCCCTCACATAACATTGCGGGGAATGATGGTACCTGGACTGCGGATCAGGTAAGATCACACATACACATACACACACACACCACACACGCACACACACACACACACCACACACACCACACACACACACACAGAACAAGGACTAATTGTAGTATAAGTAATACAATAAATAAACTTATGTCAAAAACGAATGTTGTTCTTACTAGGAATTTATTCATTTATTTTAATTTATTTTTAAAGCGGGGGCGAGGGCTTGGGGGGGTTGGGGAACGGTTGGGGGCTTTGTGGGAGGACGGGGGTTGGTGGGCAGGACTAGAGGGGTTTGGGGGCAGGACTAGGCGGGGTGGTGGGGAAGGACTAGAGGGGGTGGTGGGGCGAGGGGATAGGTGGAGAGTAGATTTTTGTTCGGCGAGTAGATTTTTGGGTGATTTGTCGACCACTGGACCACTGTTGTATATATATATAATATATATATATAGATATTACCAACGTTTCGGTTCCTACAAATGGACCCTCCTCAGGGTTGTAGAAGGTTCCGTTTGCAGAACTGAAACGTTGTTTTTTTGTGTTTCATACACCTTTTTTGAAATTTCAACTTGCTGTCTCTCCTTGCTGGACCATCACTGGTAATATTCATCTTTATTATCTTCTATGGACTAGCATCTGAGTTTTCCTTATAATATGTGTGTGTGCCGGCTGCAGTGACAATTTATATATACTGTATATACTGTATATACTGTATAGTACAAACATACTGTATCATCTATTCAGCCCCTTGTTGATCCACTTGCTGGGTGAAGGCTCCTCAATGATCTTCCTGGTACTGCGTTTGCAAGTCTATCCCCGTTGCTCGAAAAACTTTTCTAATTTCCTCTTTCCATCTTACTTGGGTCACATCTTGGTCTTTGTGTAATACTTGAAATCCAGTTGAGTATCAACTTTCTGAAATGGGTAGTCATTTCTTCTGCAATATTTCCTTCCCACCCATTTCCTTTTTAAAAAGAAACTCATATGCTAACTACACCAATGAACTCTGCACTGCAAAATGGTGTGAAACCATTAAGTGATTACGTTTAAGTACTGGCAACTTTATTCAGACATGATGTATAATTCAGGCATATTTCTATTATATTGAAATTAGGCATTATTGACTCTAACATTAGGAATGACTGTATTTGAACATTAAAAGTAAAGCAAAGAGCAATAAACAGTGATTTTGGCCTCAAATTTAATGTAATTTCCTCCAGCAAAATACATTATTACGTTTCTGCCAAATAAATATTGTGTCTACTACCCAGAGTGGTCACCTCAGTGGAATCAGAATCAATAAAAAATAACACCCTTTTCCAGCAGGTTATGTAAAGTCTATCTAGGTTTCACTTTTAACACTCTTATATCATTATCAACATTTGAAATGCACTTGCTTGAGCAAGTATGAAAAAGTATGAACATTGTTACATATTTATGGCAAATATGTATTGCCCTTTTGATGTATAGAGTACAGTATCTGTTTCTTGTTTATGTTGTTGATTAATCTGGATTTTTTATTTGTGATAATTAGTACTTTAGGTAAACAGATAATATTACTTATGAAAAATCTTTTCATGGGTGAGATTTGACTCAATATATAATTTTAAGGTGCCTGCTGTTTTTCCCCCTGTTTTACTTATCATTTATTTTAATAATGTTTTACTTTATAATCATTTAATCTGATCAATTTTCTTACATTTTATTTCCATCTAAATTCCTCTTCCTGTAAGACCTGAGCTGGTATACTTCATAACTCTCTACTAATTACAACTAATTTATTACTGAATAGGAGCAGCTCAAGTGTCATTGCTACCGATTGGCAGAAATTAACTTGAATAAAGCCTTTCAAAATAACCAGTAACTCATTTGTGTATATGTCAGAATCTGCTCAATTACTAGATCATATTTCCAGGTTATGATTAGAAATGTGTGCATACTAGTGACCATCCAAAGTCCCTTTAACCACACTGTGGTATTGCATGCATTACTGTTTTTATGCGTTAATATCACTTGCAGCTGTTTTGATGGCCAATGATATAATATTGGCCAGTATTTAGAAAGCAGTCTTCTGCTATAGAACATTCTGCGGAAGACACGTTACAGCCCATTGACTGTATACGTTTTGCAAAAGTTTCACAAGTGAAGAGCTTTGTCCTTCACTCGTTGCCCAGATTGGCCATTCATTGCGAAAATTGCCTTTGACAATTACCGTAGACTTGTGATACATTTTAGCAGCATATGGCGCATATGAAGAAAGAACCTGTGAGGATTGAAAGCTCCTTTCACACAAATATATCTTCAAGGAACTCTCTGACAACCAATAAAACATTGCCTATTTCTTGGGTAATCTCCCGTCTCCTTTTCGGAGATAATTTGTAGCAATATCAATGCAAATTGTAACAGCAAAGTCATTTTAGACACCACTTCCTGGAATGTATAGCAAGGTAAGGCTAAGGCCCCGCTCCCTCAGTCAGCGCGCCCGCACTGCAGAAGGGGGCGCGTCTGACAGGCACAGACCGAAATATGCGGTCTGTAGGGAGGGGGGCTGGAGGGGGGCGGGAGGGGGGTGGGAGTGGGCGCGGGGGGCATGATTTGAGCGGAGAGACCCGCTACTCCACCCACCCCTTCCTCCAGGGCTCGGTCTCCCGGGCTGCGAGGGAGCTTCTGCAGGCTGCTGGAAGGTAAGCAGTCTCCCTCCCCCTTCCCCCTTCCCCCCACAAATGCCCTCCTCCACACATGCTGATACACACAAACCCACACCACCCCCTACCCCTACCTCCTACCTTGTGGAGGGAAGCGTCTGACAGCTCCGCGCTCCCCCCCCGCCGCTATATGCCCATCGAGCACTATGACGCGTCACCGCTCCGGGATCACAATTTTCTTGCATCCCGGCGGCTGACGCATCACAGCAGTTGTGAGCCATGAGCGGGGGGGACTGGGACCGCTAGGAAAGTATACCCCTGCTGGTCAGGAACGTGCACGCGGCCGCGCGTGCCGCCGAACGCAGCGGGACCAAAGCCTAAACTTCCTTGCTGAAGACCATTTATTTAAACCATCATCACTAAAATAAAAGTCAAACAAAAATTGGGAGATATTACTACTTTAATCACATCCTGGTATAACTTTGAGTGACAGATCAATGTATGCATCTGACAATGACCCAGATAGATCTGGCAGCCTGTTACTGTTATAATAATGTTAAAAAATTCGTACCTTGTGAGCATGCATGAAGGAGACCAGGGTTTCAAATACCAAAGCAGGTAAATGAAGAGAAAAAGGGTAAAAAAACTAAAATCTTTATTTTTCACATTAAAAAATATTATAGCTAGTGATGAAGTTGATGAGCCCTTATAAATGCTTGGAAGGTACAGTGTTTATTATTTACTTCGCCTGCACATACCGTGAGGCTATTTAAATTACACAACATCATTGAGACCAGCCGCTGTTACATATATTGTATGAGAGCCATTAAAATAATGTGATAAGTTAAAATGGCAATTTTTTGGTCCAGGTCAAAGGACATATTGCGACAACAATTTGATAGTGAGACAGTTTAAGAGCTAAAGCATTGCAGTGCAAACCCCCAACTATAGATATGGCCCATTTTTTTTTCCGCACAACCGTGGAGTTCCTGGGCCAAGCCTGTGCTTCGTGATATTTCGGCTAAATTTCGCGACGTTATCATTGATTTAAACATGGGTTAACAGTTGAGAGAAGGCAGGAGAAAAATTAATTTGGCACTCTGTCTGGAAACTCAAGTCGGCAATCACGAGTTTTTGTGTTTTTTAAAAATCTAATTTGATAGATCACACAGAAATGCTTGCTTTTTAAGGTTTTTAAAGGCTTCTCAAGAGCCTCCCCGCCCCTAGGGTTATCCCTGCTTCAGCACAGGAGGACTCAACCTGTCCTTTCACTTATTCCTGTACATGGTGCACGATCCATAAACACACAGATTTGTATACGATATATACTGTGTATGTTGTATATTCTTTTGTGTTCGCGGGTTTACCCAATAAACTCATTTTATTCCACTATCTGTTTGTCTCTTGAATGATCCCATAAATATGAAAGGTGTTAAAAGAGCTGGTGTCCACTGACAGGCATTTTTCTGGACAGTACTTTATTGAACATACTACTGAGTTTATGTAATTTATGGCAAGGGTAAAATATGTGAGTGTATTTGTGTTATATATTGTGACAAAAGGCTTAATCCGGGGCTGCTCGTCGTTGTCCGGGACTGTTTAGAACACGTCTTTTAGGGTAGGTTAAATGGGCGTCACGTACTGTTCCTTTAAAGGCTATGCCTGGTTTATTCAGTCCCAGGCACTGAGACTGCCACAGTGCATACAACAGAAACAGATCAAAACAAAAGCTGCTCACCGAGCGATAACTTAACTTAGATATCCCTGACTCAGGTTGGAAGTGGCTTTTCCACTCCAACAACAAACAAGGTACTTTTGCAGTTACCCAAATGAACAGAAAGATTGAACCTGTTGGGGAAGAGGCTTCTCCCCTCTGTAGTTCAGCAGCCTTCCAGCCTCTGGCTCTTGTGGGGACCAGAGCAAACAGGAAATCAGTCTTTCATACCTGATTCCTAATTAGACATGACAGGTGACAGAAATAGGAAGGCAGCAGAAAACTCTGGTCTGGATCTCTCATCCCTCAGTTCCAGCGCTTGCCAAACTGGGATGGAGTGTATTGTATATAAGGCTGCACTCCCAGGCCAACAGGATAGAAACTGTCTAGTATCCTGGGAGCCCTATATACGGAATTTATTACCATCCCTGGTTTCTGATCACATCTCCCCCCCAGCTCAGACCTCGAGGGATGAGCGACCATGGAATTAGGGAGTGCATCTTTGACAACCCGTCAGCATTGCCAGTTTGTGCCCTGACCTGTGTTCCACAGAAAATTTAAAGGGTTGTAGGCTTAGGAACCACCTGTTCACTCTAGCATTCTTTTCCCTGTTTTGACACATCCAGGTAAGGTGCATGATCTGTGACCAACCGGAATTTTCTCCCAAAGATAATTATTTGAGCGTCTCGACAGCACACTTTATTGCGAGACACTCTTTCTCTACTATGGAGTATTTTCTCCTGGGGATTAGTTAGTTTCCTACTTAAATAAAGGATGGGGTGCTCCTCACCTGAGACTCCTGGGAGAGTAGCCCCAGCCCTACCTCAGTAGATGCGTCGGTTGGACTACGAACTTTTGGAGAAGTCAGGTGTGACCAACACTGGTTGGGACAGAGAGTTCTTTCGGCTTCTAAAGGCCTGTTCGGTTTCCGGGGACCACTTTACCATTAGCGGTCCTCTTGCTTTGTGAGGTCAGTTAGTGGGGTTGCCTTAGTTGCAAAATTGGAATAAAACCTTCTATAGTACCCAATTAACCCCAAAAAGGTCCTTATTGTTTTTGTAACTGGCTTGGCCAATTTTGTATCGCCTCCACTTTGGTGTTTGGTGGTTTGAGTAAACCTCTCCAATAAAATACCAGACTGGCCTCCAGACCAAAGTGCATTTAGACGGGGTTAGCAGTTAGTCAGCAGATCCGACTGCGTCAAGCACAGCTTGGACATTTGGAAGGTGGGATTGCCAATCTTCACTATGGATTACCATCATCCAGTAGGCGGCAGCATACCGGCATGTGGTTTTAAAATTTTATCCATCATTCTTTGGATGTGCGGGAGCTCCATGTAAGCCAAAAGGCAACACCTATACTGAAAGAGGCCGTGCGGTCTGGGTTGAGAAGGCTGTCTTCTTTTTGCCCCTTCTGTGAGGGGAACCTGCCAGTACCCTTTGTGTAGGTCTAGGGTTGTGAGATATCGGGCTTGCCCAGTCTCTCTACAAGTTCATCTACCCTGGCCATAGGATAAGTATCAAATTTTGACACCGCGTTTAGTTTCGCGTAGTCATTACAAAACTTGTGTGACCATCTGGCTTTGGGACTAAACTATGGGATGTTCCACCCACTTGTGGATTCCTCAATTACACCTAGTTTAGCATTTTTTAAACTCTAAACTTATAAGCCTCGTTTGGCCTCGGGATCGTTCGGTCGGTTAAGTTAACTCGGACCCCCGGTTTCAGAGTAGCATTGTTCAATTACGATAGTTCTACTGGCCGTATAGAGAAGATTTCTTGTTTCTCTTCACTAAATCTGAAACCTCTCGTTTCTGATGAACGACAGGGTTTCAGCTATTGCTAACCTCTGGGTCAGTTTCTTGATTCTCTGACGGACCTGGGGGGTACTAGGGTTAACAAGACTTCTCTATCTTTCCAGGCTTGAGTAGGTTTATATGGTAATTGCTCAGGTTTCCTCCTACCTGGCTGTCTTACCTTATAATTCTCTTCTCCCACTCTTTCCAAGACATATATGGCCCATGCCTTTTAGCAAGGAATTTACTCTCCACGGTGGGAACCAGAACCTAGTACCCTATACCTGGGGAGAAAAAATTGCCCCTAGCACCTTATTTAATGTATCCTGTGCTTCTTGAGCTTTCTCCATGGTTCCCTCATATGGTAGACTGCAGCAATGCGTCCTGCATCTGGCAACATGCTCTATTAACTTCTTTGTAAGGGGTAACCTCGTTGTCCCAAGTCTCTTTGGCTTATCAGTAAGCCCTGGGGTGTCGGCCCATACATAGTTCAAAGCGGGGGAGAAGCCTGTGGATGATTGGGGAACTTCCCTAATGGCAATAACAGGTACGAACAAACAACCCAGTTTTTCCCATCTTTATAACCGCCGCCCGTCGTAAAACATCTCTTTAAGGTTTTATTGAACCTTTCCAAAACCATCTGTTTGTGGATGATAGAGAGGTTCTGAGATGCTTGATTTTAGGAGTTTAACATAGGTCTTTCGTTACTGGGACATAAATGTGTTGTTCCCTGGTCAGATAGATACAACTTTAGGAATCCCGACCCGGAGGGAAAACAGAACTACTAACTCTTTGCTATGTTTTAGCTGAGGTGCTACGTAGGGGAACTGCCTCCGGATATCGGGTGGCATAATCTAATAACCATAATATGCTGATGTCCCCTAGCAGACTTTATTAGGGGTCCTACTAGATCCATAGCAATCCGGCAAAAAAATGGTACTCTTATTATGGGAAGGGTACCAATGGCGGTACGCTGAACGGGGCGTGGTGATCTACATTCTGGGCATGAGGAACAATAATTCGTAATTTCTGCCAGAACCCCAGCCCAATAGAAGCTTCGGAGAAACTTTTCTTTCTTCCACCCCTAGGTGTCTCCCCAGGATGATACTGTGCGAGGGTTAATATACGTTACGGAAGTCTGGTGGTCCAACAAGTTGTTAGTTGTAACTGATTTCCTTTTATCAACCCGATATAATAGTCGTTTTCTACCTCGAAGTAGGGGTAAGCAAGTGACCTATTGGTTGGCCAGGAGGAGTTACTATCTGCCACGTATATTCCCCTTGCTACGCGCTAATGTGGGGGGGGGGCCTCCACTGGGGCCTTTAAAACTCCCAGGACTGACCTCTAGGTCATCGGAGGGTCTTATCGGTTCTGGGGGTGGTAAGTTCTGCTCAACATCTGATTTGGGGTATTCCTAACCAAGTGTGATGGGGAGGGAAGTTACAGCCACTCCTCCTTTCCCCCTTCTTATTGGCCCTCGTCAACCTCCATTTGGAAAAAGGAAAGAGTGGAATTGTTTTCTCTAATACTTCGTTATGGTCCGCTATTGAACTCCTGGGCGCTTTTGAGCGGGGGTGGGACCACTTTTTAGAAAATGGGGAAGTCGGTCCCTATTAACACATCATGTGCCAGTTTGGGTACAATACCCACCTGAAATCTAAAGAACCAAACTCTTTCAAAAAAAAACATCAACAGGAGATATTCAGATTATCCCTGTTACAACAAATTGCCACTCTTTGTGAACTTTTTTCCCTGTTCTTCTTAATGGGCAAGAGGTATTCGGACACTAGTGTGACCTGATGCTCAGAGTCAAGAAGTGCCGAACCCTCTTTACCATTAACCTTTTACAAATGCCCACAGATGGTTATTCAAGGGGTCCTGGGCTAGGGCCCATACATTGGGACAAACAGCGAATAAGTTCCACGCTGTTTGCATTGCATGGGCTCATCATTATTAGTGGGCAGATTTTTGCTGTGTTGGCCCCCTCATGACAATTTACACATAGGTACAAGTCTGGTGTCCCACTTAGTAGCCTTTTCCCGGCCCCCATTTGGCTATTGCCTTAGTGTGCGAAACCACTGTTGCTTGTGGTCGTGAAGGGGGGGTCGGCCGCGTCTTCAGGGCCCTAACCCCGGGCACACCCTTTTAACCGTCTTGGAAGAGTTCCTGGAACCTCGGTAGTTGGGTTTGTCTCCACGACGGGGTGGCGTGTGCGTGCTTCGCTGCATTGTACCTTTCTTACAGGGCCACCAAGCTCATCCGCATTGTGGGGGTCACCTCCGACTGACCCAACGGCGTAAGGCAGAGGGAAGTTCTCCTCAAGAACTGGGTCCAGAGCCACCGTTCCACGATGGATGGTGGCTGGCTGAGGTGATCTCGGTTTGGTAGCCTACTTGCCGGAGCGGTGCCGGAGTTGAGAGTGTCATACATCTGGCTTCAGGTGTGCTTTACACATCGTTAAGAGGACCAGTGACGTGAAAACCTGTTGGGCGGCTGATAGCAGCCGTTGGTTACGCCGGTCGGGGGCGAGATTCGAAATGGCAAGTTTTTGCGATATACGTTAGTCTCGGCTGGCTCAGTATCGAAGTAGCCTTCTGGGATTCGCCAGCTTAGGAAGGGTGCGAGTTAGACCCGAGCCCACTCACTTCTGCATCCCCTCTCTCTGTGGCGTGCGTTCAAACGGTGGAAGTGGCTTCCACATGCATATCCGAGGAGGTCCCATCGCTGAGGTGGTAGTGGCTTGCCCTGGTCGATGTTTCGGAACTGGGGCTGCCGCTGCCAGTTGAAGGTTACTGATAGTCACCCCTCAGGAGTCGTCGGAGCGGTTTGCATGCATTTGTGATGTGTAAAGCCCTGAAGCGAACCGATGGTGCTCCTGCGTGGCAAGCAAGCGCGGTTGGTCTCGTGCTGGTTTGCGATGGCGTGTGTGCAGGGGCTGCAGCATTGGGTCTTTTGTGGTTTGCAGTCGCGCTCGATGCTGTTGGGCAGGTAAGATGCACACGCTGGTTGGCGGCATTAATGATGTTGCTGGGCGGGGCTGATTGAGAAGAGTGTGGTGGGGGCTGAAATGTGTCCTGGTATGATGGTTCGCAGTAGTTTCTTGCTAGGGTGACTATTAACCATAGTTTGCTGGGGGTTCATGCAGACGCTCTTGCTGGGGGCGCGAGCGGACCGAGTGGTGCGTACCAGCGGCCCGCACACCAGGTGCGTTCCAGATCTGGTGTTTGCAGGAGGACGGAGTAAGAAGAACCGCTCTGTTTTTTGGTGTTTTTTTAAGTAGTTCCTTTGCGCAGTACGACCGCGCCGAGACTGTTTTAGGGTTAGGCCCCCGCGTATGTCTGCGCACCATATTGACAAACGGCTTACCGGAGACGGGGGCATCGTCGATGAGTTGTTGTCCGCGGGGAGCTGTGTTAGAACGGCCGGTTCTTGTAGGAGGGTAGGTCTAGGTTAAAAGTGGTATGAGGGCGTGCGAGCGTACGTGTCCTTTAAAGCAGTGCTATGCTGCGGTATTCAGAGTCCAAGGACGAGGCGCCAGAGAGGCAGTACAGACAGAAACAGATCATCAAAACAAAAAGTGCTCACTCGTGAGGCGATAGTCTTAGAAGACGTAGATATCACACCTTGACTCCAGGGTTGGAAGTGTCGCGTTTGCCACTCCAGACGACAACGCAAAACAGAGGGGGGGAGGTACTTTGTGCCAGGGAGAGAATATACAGCAAATGAACAGGGAAAGATGAACCTGTTTGGGCAGAGAGGCTTCTCCCCTCGATGTTCCGCGGAGGGCCTTTCCCGGCGACCTGGTCTTGTGGGGGGAGACCAGAGCCAACGAGAAGCAGTCTTGTAATGAGGCTGATTCTGACATTAGATGAACATGGGGCTGTGGGTGACAGAGAATCAGGGGGGGGGGGCGAGCAGCGACAAAGCTTCTGGTCTGGCGATCGCTCCGCCGCTCAGTGCTCAGGGGCGCTTGCGAAGAACTGGTGGGGATGGAGTGGTATGTATTATAAGGCTGACTCCGCAGTGCCAATGATACAGGATTAGAAGCGGTATAGTGATCTCTGGAGAAGCTCCTATATACGAATTTACTACCATCCGGCTTGGTTTACTGGTCAAATATCGATATCTATAGAAGAAGTGGATATATAGTATAGTAGTTAAGGGCGATACATGCGCTATGCTTATGATCATAATAGCTGAATAGAGTGATATATAGTAGGATACTAACATACTTAATTAGGTGTATGGGGGGTGAAATGAAGAAAAGATGACTAAAGGGTGGGGCCCCACATAGGAGAAGCAGAGGAGGCACGAATGGAAGTATTACTGTGTGGCGCAGGAGGGCCTGTCTTTAGAGAGGCGCTCGTGCGCGGGCCCGATTGGCGCTATATGGTGAGTAAAAAAAGTGACAAAAACCCTCCACAGGAAAGCAAATATGCAAATACAATTGTATGCTCATCTGCATGTCTTAGGCAGGTCTGCAACCCCGCCTTTCCCCATTATCACCCAGCAAACAGCACTTCCACTGCAGCAAGGGATTCTGGGAAATGACATGCAAATGAGCACAGTGTCACTTTTTGCCTCAAAAAACATTTTTAACATGGTTCCCTATAGGCTTAAGCTTGCTGCATGGTCACAGCTTTGAGCACAGCCAGAGTTAAGGTGCATACCCAGAAAACCACCCACAGACAGCCGTTTCGACCTTTATGGGTCTCATCAGTGTGGGGTTGATTTTAACTGTGCTCAAAGCTGTGACCTTTGCTGTGCTCAAACCTCTGATGTCTCCCGCAAGCCGCCATAAACCCTTGCAGGCCCCCTCAAACCTCCGATGTCTCCCGCAAGCCGCTGCAAACCCCCGCAGACCCCCTCAAACCTCCGATGTTTCCCGCAAGCTCCTGATGTTGCCTGCAGCCCCCGATGACTCTAACATACCACCGATGGTGTGCGGGACTTCAGGCAACGTTTTTGGTAGTGTGTGTGTCTGTCAGAGTGTGTGTGTGTTTCTGTCAGAGTGTGTGTGTGTGTCTGTCAGAGTGTGTGTGTGTGTCTGTCAGAGTGTGTGTGTGTGTGTGTGTGCGGTGGGTAATTTGCCCTTTTGTGAGTTTATGATTGCGGGGGGGGTGCGGGTTGCACTTAACCCCTCACCCGTAGCATTTAAACCGCTAACGTCATGAAGGGTTAACCCCTCCCGTACCCCCCCGCAGCCCTAACAAACCACTTGGGGCAAAACCCCCTTCACCCACCCCCGCTATACCCACAATAAAAAAAATTCACACCAGCAAGCCGCCCAAAAATAAATAAATAATCTAAAAAATAAATAAATCAGTGAATATAAATAAATACATTTAAAACTACATTTTTATCATAGTTTAGATTGCTGCTGGTGGTCTCCGGAGCTGAACCGCGTTGGTGTCAGGTCGTGGACCCCCTGCTCCCGCGATAACAGCCCCCCCTTTATGAGGTGCCTAGCCCTCATGCATTTAAGGTCCCCGATCACGTGACCGCGGCCTGTCAACCAAGCAGAGGGATACCGGCACCCGCCACAACAAAGAGGGGCCTGTATCTCGGGGAGACCATAATCCTAACTGATCTACATCTAATCATAAAATGACAAAAAAAAACCTCACATTCAATCATACATGCATTTACATGTATTTATGGTGCATAAAATCTATGCACCATATAAATTCGCAAATGAATGTGAACAATATCATTGCAAGCAAAATACACGATAACTCCAAACAAGTCAACTATTTTAAGCAATCAAGTAAACAAAATCAATATAAAGTACCAACCAGAATCAACATTTAAAACAACGCTAACCCTTACAATACCAAGGCTTACATCATCTAATTGTAAAAAAACATTATACTGTACAACATGAAGCATTGCAATAAAACAACATACAGTACACATCCCTGTATCTCCTCTGCCTTGAGTGTAATCTGTGTAAAGCCCCCTCTCCCCTAATGTTTCTGTTTGTAATCTTCTCTGCCTTGATTGTGTAATCTTTTAAAGCCCCCTCCCCTAATGTTTCTGTTAAATCTCTCTGCCTGTTTTGCGTGATTTCAGTTTTATGTAAAGTGGGAGGGGGAGTGGGTTATAACCCTAATTCCTTGACTGTGATCTGTATACCCCCCCTCCCCTAATTATATCCTGTTAAATCTCCCGGCCTGTATTGCTGTGAGTGCAGTGTATGTAAATGTTGGGAGGGGGGGGGACCCTATGTGCATACTGTGAGGTCTAACCCCCTGCACCCCTACCACATACCGTTTCCCCCCGCCCATCCTGGCCATGGCCCCTCCGCTTGCAAACAGGACACAAAAATAAAACATCCGCAAAGTTTAAGTTCCCCATACCCCTAATCATCATAGCGTTTATTAACGCTACGTCATTAAGGGGTTACCACCCTCACCCACCACTGCGGATGCCTACATCCCTCCCACACAACCCCCCCGTGAGGCCTAAACCACCCACACCCGCATATCCACAAGGGAGGCCTACCCACATACCGTTGGGAAACCCCCCCCCCCCCCCACCCCCAGTACCACAATAAAAACACACACAGTGACCCACAATAAACATCATTCTATTTATTAAAACATTACCCCCCCCTTTGTCCGCCCGCATAAATACAAGATTTATACCTTTTACATAACAGGGTTCATAACGCCCCCACGCAGTCCGGTGGGCTGGCTGGGCACCCATGACAGACCTACAGGGTACCAGCATGCCCTTTTTAACAACGTTCTGGAGGCCTGCTGTGGGTCCGCCGCCAGCACCATGGCCCCCAGGTGTCTCTCTTGTGTCACCCGTGGGCCACATTGGGTCCCCAGCTGTGGCCCAAGATTCTTGGAGCCCTGTGGTAAGACCCACAGGTGTTCTGCGGGGCCTCGGGTGGTTCCCACGGGGGTCTGGGGAACTCAACGGTTGCTCACTACGGGTTCCGCGGTGCCCCCACAAGAAGTGGGACCACACATCATCATCATCCCGCACCTACGGGTCGCGGTGCCCCCCACAGAAGTTGACCACACAGCTTTCATCCCCGCAGACTACATGTCGCGGTGGCCCCCACAGATGGTCACCCCAGCTTCACCCCCTGTTTCCCGGGTAACCACCACCTGATACCCGTGGGAATCGCGCCAGGAAAACCACAGGTGTCCTCCAATGGTCCCACGCAGAACCACGGAACAAACCCTGAATGTAAAAAAATAAACCTGGCCTATACATTCATACATACAACACCCCCGGTTCCCCCCCCCCCCCAACCCTACAGTACAATAATGTGCAAAATAACTATTATCCAATATGGATAATAGATTAATTGCCCATTATTAAAACTTAGCAACTATCATATTCAAATAAATAAAGTAACTACTGACCTCTCATCAATACGAAGTGTCCGTCACCAGCAACACCTTGTCTTGTCCCAAAATACATTGCCAAACAAAGCCAATACATGCATTACATTCAGATTAGCAATTAACCCCTTAACACCCTTATCGTATAATAACCCAAAGGTAATTAAGGGTTAAGCCACACTGGCCCGTACCCACCCTTCACCATGAATATGTACAGTGGCTTCACATGCAACTATATATACAGTATATATTATATATATCTATATACATTATATACACACAACATGATGAACCAATATACAAATAATGTAGAAGGTTATCAAAACCATACTGTCCTACAAATAACCTTCTCACATTCAGACACAACACAACATTACAATGAATTTCCTTTATAATCCTAACTATCTCACAACTAAATCATCAAATGACAAAGAAAAACCTCAACATTCCAATCAATACATTGCATTTACTTGTATAATGATGCATAAAATCTATGCAACCATATACATTCTGCAAATGACTGTTAACAATATCTTGCAAGCAAAATACAAACACTTCCAAACAAGTCAATATTTAAAACAATCAAGTAAACAAAAATCATTAGCAATCATTATTACAATCCCTAAACAATTGACAGTCCATCCGAACAATGAAACATTAACTAATTCACGGGGCCTCGAGCAGAACAATTCAGCAGTGAAAAAATATACAAGTACCAACCAAGGAATACAAACTTTAAAAACCAAGCTAGCCCTGACCTCCCTCAAACAACAATACAATATCAACAATCATCTTCTAATTTTTAAAATACTTAAACCACCACAATAAAGCATGCGCATAGTCAAATTAATTTAAAAAACTCATAATCATGCTTTTAAAAACAACGTCATTTCTACCCTGTAATGTATAATATCTCTCTAGAACTATCTACATACATCTACAGTGGTAAGAATGATATACACAAAAAAAAAATACACACTTTAAAACCAAGCTTTTAAAAAAATTAACATTAAATAAATACATTTCTTAGTTCACTTCCATTACTTGCCCCCCACCGACTCCCGTTGCGCAGCTATCACGAACCACTCCCACAACAGAACCCATAAAAGTAAACCATAACAAAAAATAAACATTAAATAAAATTCCATCATCCACAGGTCTTCTACTTGTAATCCATCTTTATCTTCATCTTAGTCTTCTTTCTTCTATCTTCTCCGGGCGGGGCGGGGTCTTCTTTCCATCTGCGGCCAACCCCTGGTCTTCTTTCTGTCCGGAGGTCCTTCCTCTGTGGCGTCTGGCTCTCAAATGAGACGACATGGCTTTTAAAAGGCCTTGACGTCACCATTTTCGTCATATGGTTCCCACGGCCCTGATTGGGCCGTGAAAACCATGTGTTTTTGGCCGATAAAATAAAAATGATGACGTCACTTAAAGGCATAGACAGCACAAGCCAATCAGAATGGCTTTGCTTTCAATTGCCTTAAGATGACGTCATGAAAAGACACATGGACGCCCTCACATGGTATGGTAGCTCTCTCTTGCGCAAACACGGCACATTAAAAATGATTTAAAATACATTTTTTCATATGGGTAGATGGTCAGGGGGTCTCCGAGCTGAACCGACGTGGTTTTGGTCCGGGACCCCCTGCTCCCCAAGATACAGCCCCCTTATGAGGTGCGGTATCCCTCTGCATTTAAAGGTCCCGATCAC
This sequence comes from Ascaphus truei, assembly GCA_036426205.1. NCBI lineage: Eukaryota > Metazoa > Chordata > Amphibia > Anura > Ascaphidae > Ascaphus > Ascaphus truei. The sequence goes on from WSYH01006324.1 coordinate 18,581, forward strand.
GTGTCGCGCATGTAACCAGCGCAGAGGATACCGGCACCCCTCAAGGGCCTGTATCTCGGGGACAGGGGTCCCCCAGACCTAAAACCAAAGCGTTCAGCTCCGTATACCCCCTGCACATCTACACTATGAATACAAATGTATTAAAATGTATTTATTTATTTTCATGTATTTATTTATTATTTAGATTTATTTATTTATTTATTGTGTCTGCTGCTGTGTGTTGAATTTTTTTTATTGTGGGTAGTGGTAGTTGGGTGGGGTGTGGTTATTTACACGGATCCCCTCCCCACATTTACATACAGTACACTTGCACTCAGAAACACAGCAGGGAGTTTAACCGACACATAGGGGAGGGGGGGCTTACACAGATTAGTCAAAGCAGGAAGTTTAGCAACCCAATAGGGGGAGGGGGTTTTTACATAGATTACAGTTAAGGCAGGGAAGTTTAACACACACAATAGGGGGAGGGGTGTCTTACCAGGTTACAGTCAAGGCAGGGAGGTTTAACACACACATTAACATATGTATTTAATGTATTTAATTGTTTATTCTCCTTACCCTTCATTGCCTTAGCGGCTATCACTATTGTAATGAAGCAGCATTTCTGTATTTTTAATAAATGTGCAGGAGCAGCGGGTCCCCTGAGCATTAATTTCTGGCTCGGAACCCCTGCTCACTGTACAATATTATTAAAATACGAAAAATGCTGCTTCATTACCATAGCATATAGCCGCAAAGTAAAGAATGATTCTTTTTGATGTGTGGGTTTTTATTCATACTGTAGATGTGCAGAGGGTCTCCGGAGCAGAAACGTTTTTTTTTTAGGTCCGGGACCCCCTGCTTCCCAGATAACAGCGCCCTTTAGGGGGTGCCGGTATCCCTCTGCTGGTTTACATGCCGCGGTCACGTGATCGGACCTTTAAATGCAGAGGGATACCGGCCCCTCATAAAGGGGCTGATCTGGGGAGCAGGGGTCCCCGGATCTAAAACCAACGCGGTGTCAGCTCCGGAGACCCCTGCACATCTACACTATGATAAAATGTATTTTTAATAATTTTTTATGTGCCGTGTTTGCGCAGAGAGAGCAGCGGTTCTCTCTCTGCTGCAAACACATCTCGCCAGGGGCCGGCCTATATTCATATTGATGGCATTACACTGTAGTGGTATGTTAGTGTTTATAGGGGTTGTTGTTATACAGTATATACTGTATATATACAGTATTACTGCATACAATTCATGAATTTCTCGGCTTCAAAGACAACAGCTCGCAAACGCCCCCATGTGTTTTTACACGGCATTGCAGTATTGCAGCCCAGCGGGAAATAAAATGCTTAAATCCCGGCGCAATATAACGCTATAACCCCCGGGAGAAACGATACAAAACCGCACATCACCGGATATTCCGAAATTCCGGAGCTGC
>WSYH01006324.1:25000-38936 GCA_036426205.1 Ascaphus truei
AAGAAGAGACCTGTGAGGATTTGAAAGCTCCTTTCACACAAATATATCTTCAAGGAACTCTCTGACAACCCAATAAAACATTGCCTATTTTCTTGGGTAATCTCCCGTCTCCTTTTCGGAGATAATTTGTAGCACATATCAATGCAAATTGTAACAGCAAAGTCATTTTAGACACCCACTTCCTGGAATGTATAGCAAGGTAAGGCTAAGGCCCCGCTCCCTCAGTCAGCGCGCCCGCACTGCAGACAGGCGGCGCGCTGACAGGCACAGACCGAAATATGCGGTCTGTAGGGAGCCGGGAGCTGGAGCGGGGCGGGAGGGGGGTGGGAGTGGGCGCGGGGGGCATGATTTGAGCGGAGAGACCCGCTACTCCACCCACCCCTTCCTCCACGGGCTCGGTCTCCCGGGCTGCAGGAGGGAGCTTCTGCAGGCTGCTGGAAGGTAAGCAGCTCCCTCCCCCTTCCCCCTTCCCCCACAAATGCCCTCCTCACACATGCTGATACACACACACACACACCACCCCCTACCCCCTACCTCCTACCTTGTGGAGGAAGCTGTCTGACAGCTCCCGCTCCCGCCCCCGCCGCTAATAGGCTCATCAGCGCACTATGTGACGCGTCACCGCTCGGGATCACAATTTTCTTGCATCCCCTGGCGGCTGACGCATCACAGCACGTTGTGAGCCATGCAGCGAGGGGGGACTGGGACCGGCTAGGAAAGTATACCCCTGCTGGTCAGGAACGTGCACGCGGCCGCGCGTGCCGCCGAACGCAGCGGGACCAAAGCCTAATACTTCCTTGCTGAAGACCAATTTATTATTTAAACCCATCATCAACTAAAATAAAGTAGTCAAACAAATTGGGAGATATTACTACTTTAATCACATCCTGGTAATAACTTTGATAGTGACAGATCAATGTATGCATCTGACAATGACCCAGATCTGGCAATGCCTGTTACTGTTATAATAATGTTAAAAAATTCTGTACCTTGTGAGCATGCATGAAGGAGACCCAGGCTGTTTCAATATCCAAAAGCAGGTAAATGAAGAGAAAAAGGCGTAAAAAAACTAAAATCTTTATTTTTCACATTAAAAAATATATAGCTAGTGATGAAGTTGATGTAGCCCTTTATAAATGCTTGGAAGGTACAGTGTTTATTTATTTACTTCGCCTGCACATACCTGTGAGGCTATTTAAATTACACCACATCATTGAGACCGCCGCTGTTACATATATTGTATGAGAGCCATTAAAATAATGTGAATAATGTAAAATGGCAATTTTTTGGTCCCAGGTCAAATGGACATATTGCGACAACAATTTGATAGTGAGACAGTTTAAGAGCTAAAGCATTGCAGTGCAAACCCCCCAACTATAGATATGGCCCATTTGTTTTTCCGCTACACCGTGGAGTTTCCTGGGCCAAGCCTGTGCCTTTCGTGATATTTCGGCTAAATTTCCGCGAGTTATCATGATTTAAACTGGGTTAACAGTTGGAAGAAGGCAGGCAGAAAATTAAATTTGGCATCGTCTGGAAACTCAAGTCGGCAATCACGAGTTTTTGTGTTTTAAAAATCTAATTTGATAGATCACACAGAAATGCTTGCTTTTAAAGGTTTTTAAAGGCTTCCTCAAGAGCCTCCCCGCCCCTAGGGTTATCCCTGCTTCAGCACAGGAGGCTCAACCTGTCCTTTCACTTATTCCTGTACATGTGTGCACGATCCAATAACACACAGATTTGTATACAGTATATACTGTATGTATTTTGTATATTCATTTTGTGTTCGCGGGTTTACCCAAATAAACTCCATTTTATTCCACTATCTTGTTTTGTCTCTTGAATGATCCCATAAATATGAAAGGTGTTAAAAGAGCTGGTGTCCCATGACAGGCATTTTTCTGGACAGTACTTTATGAACAGTACTACTGAGTTTATGTAATTTACTGGCAAAGGGTAAAATATGTGAGTGTATTTGTGTTTTTATATATTGTGACAAACGGCTTACTCCGGGGCTCCGTCGTTTGTCCGGGACTGTTTAGAACACGGTCTTTTAGGGTAGGTTAAATGATGAGGCGTCACGTACTGTTCCTTTAAACAGGCTATGCCTGGTTTATTCAGTCCCAGGCACTGAGACTGCCACAGTGCATACAACAGAAAACAGATCAAAACAAAAGCTGCTCACCTGAGCGATAACTTAACTTAGATATCCCTGACTCAGGGTTGGAAGTGGCTTTTCCACTCCCAACAACAAAACAAGGTACTTTTGCAGTCTTACACAAATGAACAGAAAGATTGAACCTGTTTGGGGAAGAGGCTTCTCCCCTCTGTAGTTCAGCAGCCTTCCAGCCTCCTGGCTCTTGTGGGGAGACCAGAGCAAACAGGAAATCAGTCTTTCATACCTGATTCCTAATTAGCATGACAGGTGACAGAAATCAGGCAGCAGACAAACTCTGGTCTGGATCTCTCATCCCTCAGTTCCAGCGCTTGCCAAACTGTGGGATGGAGTGTATGTATTATAAGGCTGCACTCCCAGGCCAAACAGGATAGAAACTGTCTAGTATCCTGGGAGCCCTATATACGGAATTTATTACCATCCCCTGGTTTCTGTCACATATCCTCCCCCCCAGCTCAGACCTCGAGGGATGAGCGACCATGGATATTAGGGAGTGCATCTTTGACAACCCGTCAGCATTGCCATGTTTGTGCCCTGACCTGTGTTCCACAGAAAATTTAAAGGGTTGTAGGCTTAGGAACCACCTGGTCACTCTAGCATTCTTTTCCCTGTTTTGACACATCCAGGTAAGGGGTGCATGATCTGTGACCAACCGGAATTTTCTCCCCAACAGATAGTATTTGAGCGTCTCTACAGCCCACTTTATTGCGAGACACTCTTTCTCTACTATGGAGTAATTTTTCTCCTGGGGATTTAGTTTCCTACTTAAATAAAGGATGGGGTGCTCCTCACCTTGAGACTCCTGGGAGAGTACCGCCCCCAGCCCTACCTCAGATGCGTCGGTTTGGACTACGAACTCTTTGGAGAAGTCAGGTGTGACCAACACTGGTTGGGCACAGAGAGCTTCTTTCAGGCTTCTAAAGGCCTGTTCGGTTTCCGGGGACCACTTTACCATTAGCGGTCCTCTTGCTTTTGTGAGGTCAGTTAGTGGGGTTGCCTTAGTTGCAAAATTGGGAATAAACCTTCTATAGTACCCAATTAACCCCAAAAAGGTCCTTACTTGTTTTTTTGTAACTGGCCTTGGCCAATTTTGTATCGCCTCCACTTTGAGTGTTTGGGGTTTGAGTAAACCTCTGCCAATAGAATATCCCAGATACTTGGCCTCCTCCAGACCAATAGTGCATTTAGCGGGGTTAGCAGTTAGTCCAGCAGACCGGACTGCGTCAAGCACAGCTTGGACCTTTGGAAGGTGGGATTGCCAATCTTCACTATGGATTACCACATCATCCAGGTAGGCGGCAGCATACCGAGCATGTGGTTTTAAAATTTTATCCATCATTCTTTGGAATGTGGCGGGAGCTCCATGTAAGCCAAAAGGCAACACCTTATACTGAAAGAGGCCGTCTGGGGTTGAGAAGGCTGTCTTTTCTTTTGCCCTTTCTGTGAGGGGAACCTGCCAGTACCCTTTTGTTAGGTCTAGGGTTGTGAGATATCGGGCTTTGCCCAGTCTCTCTACAAGTTCATCTACCCTGGGCATAGGATAAGTATCAAATTTTGACACCGCGTTTAGTTTCCGGTAGTCATTACAAAACCTTGTTGTACCATCTGGCTTTGGGACTAAGACTATAGGGCTGTTCCACCCACTTTGGGATTCCTCAATTACACCTAGTTTTAGCATTTTTTTAACCTCTAAACTTATAGCCTTTCTTTTGGCCTCTGGGATTCGGTACGGTTTAAGGTTAACTCGGACCCCCGGTTCAGAGACTAGGTCATGTTCAATTACGCTAGTTCTACCTGGCCGTATAGAGAAGATTTCTTTGTTTCTTCTCACTAAATTCTGAACCTCTCGTTTCTGATGAACAGACAGGGTTTCAGCTATGCTAACCTCTGGGTCAGTTTCTTGATTCTCTGACGGACCTGGGGGTACTAGGGTTAACAAGACTTCTCTATCTTTCCAGGGCTTGAGTAGGTTTATATGGTAAATTTGCTCAGGTTTCCTCCTACCTGGCTGTCTTACCTTATAATTTACTTCTCCCACTCTTTCCAAGACCTCATATGGCCCATGCCATTTAGCAAGGAATTTACTCTCCACGGTGGGAACCAGAACTAGTACCCTATCACCTGGAGAAAAAATTCTGACCCTAGCACCCTTATTATATGTATTCCTCTGTGCTTCTTGAGCTTTCTCCATGTGTTCCCTCACTATGGGTAGGACTGCAGCAATGCGGTCCTGCATCTGGGCAACATGCTCTATTACACTTCTGTAAGGGGTAACCTCGTGTTCCCAAGTCTCTTTGGCTATATCCAGTAAGCCCCTTGGGTGTCGGCCATACAATAGTTCAAACGGGGAGAAGCCTGTGGATGATTGGGGAACTTCCCTAATGGCAAATAACAGGTACGGTAACAAACAATCCCAGTTTTTCCCATCTTTATCAACCGCCCGCCGTAACATGCTCTTTAAGGTTTTATTGAACCTTTCCACTAAACCATCTGTTTGTGGATGATAGACTGAGGTTCTGAGATGCTTGATTTTTAGGAGTTTAAATAGCGTCTTTCGTTACTTGGGACATAAATGGTGTTCCCTGGTCAGATAGAATCACTTTAGGAATCCCGACCCGGGAAAACAGAACTACTAACTCTTTTGCTATGTTTTTAGCTGAGGTGCTACGTAGGGGAACTGCCTCCGGATATCGGGTGGCATAATCTAATATTACCAATATATGCTGATGTCCCCTAGCAGACTTTATTAGGGGTCCTACTAGATCCATAGCAATCCGGTCAAATGGTACCTCTATTATGGGAAGGGGTACCAATGGGCTAACCCTCCACAGCAAAGCATATACTGTAGCAAATGGAAATATTACTGTATGCTCATTTGCATGTCTTAGGCCTCGGTCCCGCTGCGCTCGTTGGCGCGGGCGGCGGGTCGCGAGTTCCCCACCAGCAGGGGAATCCTCGCGAGCCGGTCCCGGTCCCCACTGGCTGCACAGCTGATTACACGCTGTAGCGCGTCAGCCGCTGGAGACACCAGAGAATGGTGTTTTCTAGCTTTGACGCGTGACGTGTGTGGCTGTGAGCCAATGGGGAGGGGAGGCTTCGGGAGGAGGAGAGGCTTCGGGAGGAGGAGAGGCTTCGGGGAGCGGGGAGGAGTGTGGAGGGACAGCAGGTGAGTGCCTTTCTCTGTGTGTGTGTCTGAGTGCGTGCATGCCTATCTGTGTGTGTATGTGTGTGCCCGAGTGCGTGAGTGCCTGCCTCTGTCTGTGTGTGTGTGTGTGTGTGTGTGTGTGTGTATGAGTGCCTGCCTGTGTGTGCGCGCGTGTGTGTGTATGAGTGCGTGAGTGCCTGCCTGTGTGTGTGTGCGTGTGTGTGTGTATATGAATGAGTGCCTGCGTGTGTGTGTTTAAACTTACTTTCCAGCTCCAGCCCGAGTCCGTGGAGGGAGGGGGGGGAGAATAGCGGGTCCCTCCGCTCAAGCCACGCCCCCCCTCCCTGTCAAACCGCCCACCTCCCGATCAAACCGCCCACCTCCCGCCCACCTCCCGATCAAACCTCCCACCTCCCGCCCACCTCCCGATCAAACCTCCCACCTCCCGCCCACCTCCCGCTCCGGCTCCCGCTCCTTACAGACCGCAGATCGCGGTCTGTGTATCTCAGCACACCGCCTGTCAGCAGCGCAGGTGCGCTGACTCTGGGAGCGGGGCCTTAGCCTTAGACAGGTCTGCAACCCCACCTTTCACCATTATCACCCAGCACTTCCACTGCAGCAGGGGATTCTGGGAAATGACATACAAATGAACACACACACCTTTTTGCTTCAAAACAATTCAACATGTTTCCCCTATAGGCTTAAGCTTGCTGCATGGTCACAGCTATGAGCACAGCTAAGATGCATAGCAGGAAAGCAGGAAGGAAGGCAGGCAGGCAGGCAGACAGGCAGACAGGCAGACAGGCAGACAGGCAGACTCAACCTTAATGGGTCTCTTCAGTGTGGGATTGTTTATACCGGCTATGGAAAAAAATGAAGCAAGAGATAGGATTTACCATACTTAGTTAAGTTATGGTGGGTAAAAAAAGTGACAAAAACCCTTCACAGCAAATGAAAATATTACTGTATGCTCATTTGCATGTCTTAGACAGATCTGCAACCCCATTTTTCACCATTATCACCCAGCACACAGCACTTCCACTGCAGCAAGGGATTATGGGAAATGACATAAAAATGAGCACACAGTGCCACCTTTTGCTTCAAAACGATTCAACATGGTTCCCCTATAGGCTTAAGCTTGCTGCATGGTCACAACTTTGAGCACAGCCAGGGCTAACCCTATGTTTAACAATAACTTTGATTTATATTATTGTTGATCCCATAGAGAACTCTCACCCATGTTTTTTTTGTATTTTTGCATTTTTACAGCTTAGATATTATTTCTCATGCTGAATATTTTTATAAGTACAGTACCGTATGTACAGTATGTGCACTGGCAGTCTTCTATGCATGGGTAAGTATAGTATGTGCACTGGCAGTCTTCTATTCATGGGTAAGTATAGTATGTGCACAGGCAGTCTTCTATGCATGGGTAAGTATAGTATGTGCACAGGCAGTCTTCTATGCATGGGTAAGTACAGTATGTGCACAGGCAGTTTTCTCCATGTTTTAAAAAAAATGACCATAGTACTGTACTTTATTTACAGTACTCGTTAATCATTCATATTTTGTTATTACCATAGGGCAGCAAAGCAGGTTGTGGGTGACCTTAGCAACGCAAATGATGAACGCTGTGTGGCAAATGCTAGAGAGCTTGTGCTAAGGGATCATAACCTGATAATGGCTGAATCCAGCATAAAAAAAATTAGTAATAATTATTCATTAGTAATAATTAATCATTATTCATTGTTAATAATAATTAATACTCATACTTATTAATCATAATATTATTATTAATAAATAATTATTAATACATAATTATTAATAAATAATTATGAATACATCGTTATTAATACATCATTATTAATTATTAATACCTCATTATTAATTATTAATACATCATTATTAATTATTAATACCTCATTATTAATTATTAATACATCATTATTAATTACTAATATATAATTATTATTATTTATTTATTATTCTTTATTTATAAATTATACATATATAATTAAAATAAAATAATAATTTATAAAAAATGTAAGTTATATTATACCATATCATACAGGAATTGATCCCAGCACCTTTCATGTGCTGGTTAAGATTTGTACCTCTACCCCACAGAAGCTGTGTGATGTCATCAACATCTAGAAATATACTTAACATTTAACATTGACATGTACTCTGTGGCAATGTGTTGTAGAGGATAAATATATTTACAGGGTATGTCTTGTCACATCAAGTAGAGGTAAGAGGCAAGGCATTAGTATCAGAAGGTCCTGAGTTCAATCCCTGCATGTGTTTTGTACAAAATGTATTAATGTTTAATTGTGTGTCTGTGTCTGAGGTAAGAGGCAAGGCATTAGTATCAGAAGGTCCTGAGTTCAATCCCTGCATGTGTTTTGTACAAAATGTATTAATGTTTAATTGTGTGTCTGTGTCTGGTAGTCAATAAAGCATTGAATTGAATGTTTGAAAAAAAACAATGGCACACGACGGCAGGAGAGCAGAGAGATGAGAGAGATGAGCACGTGGACAGCTGGAAGAGGAGATCACCGGTAAGGCTGCAAAATGGGGGAGAATGAAATCTGTAGTGACGGTGAAATTGTAATGCAACCCCGGTTATAACGCGGTCTCGAGTTGTGGACCCCAAGGACCGCGTTATAACGGGGTTCAACTGTAAATCCAAAATATTTCTTGTTTGAATATCTTAATGACTTGGTTACCACCTCTTCAATGTGGATGAATTTTATTGGTGCCAGTTTTTAGCCCGTTTGGATTTTGTGCATGATGTTCTTTAAAGTGTCTCGAGGTACCCTATGTATTGTTTATTACATGGACATTGTAGCATATAGATTACATAGCTTGAATTGCAATATATAAAATCTGTTATTTCATATTTTTCCTGTGTAATTTCTGATTTTATTTCTCTAAAGGATTTTTGAGAATTAGAATTCAGCTTACATCCTCTACAAGTTTGACATTTGAAAAATCCTTTTGTTACAGTAACAGGTTTCACACATTCTTGCTTCAAACAACTTGGGGTCAATCTTTGTTGCAGAATTGGTGCCTTAGTGAATATTATTTCTGGCTTTGTTGGCAAAATGTGCTGTAAGATTGGATCCTTGTGAAGGATCCCCCAGTGTTTGTGAAATATTCTTTAAAATTGAGAAGAAGAACTTGTGTATCTCGTGACAAATGGTACCGAAATTTCCCCTTTTCACCTCTCTGACATGTTGCATCTTTCACCTTATATGTTAATAAATCCGTACGTTCCATTTAGGAAACTTTAGCGTATGCTTCATCTATTTTTTCCCTTTTATATTTCCTCTCTTCAAACTTGTTCATCAACTCATGTGCCTGTTGTTGATATGTATCCTCTTGTGTACAATAGCGTCTAACTCATTGTAGCTGGCCTAATGGGATGTTATTAATCCATTTGTCTAAGTGACCACTATCCCCCATTAGAAAATTGTGGCAGTCCACTTCTTTTACACAGGTTTTGGTCTCCAATACACCATTGGAAACATACAGATGTAAGTCCAAAAACTCAATATCTGTACGGCTATATTTGTGTGTGAACCTGAGATTGTATGGGTTGTTATTCAACCGATCTAGTGTGATAAACAGCAAATCCATACCTCCATCCCACACAAACAGTATGTCATCTATAAATCTATGCCAGGATACAAGGTTTGCGTCGAACTCGTGGCCGGACCAAATAAATTGGTCCTCCCACATGCCCATAAAAATGTTGGCATAGTTCGGTGCAAACCTGGTACCCATGGCAGTTCCCCAAATCTGTAGAAAGTATTGGTCATTATACCAAAAGTAATTGTGATTGAGGATATGTCCTATACAATCCACTATGAACTTGACCTATAATTTATCCAATTCACCATTATGTATTAGATTTTCCTTCACTGCATTACACCCTTGTGTGTGGTCAATGACTGTATAAAGCGTAGACACATCACAGGTGACAAATATATAATTGTCACTCCATATCATATCTTTCACAATATTGAGTATCTGGATAGGGTCTTGCACATAGAACCTTAGTTTTTTCAACAGCGTTCCTGTTGATACTCTTGAAACTCTGATTGTGGCTCATCAGATGGTGTCTCATTGCGAGATTGGGAAGTACAATTATTCAATGTTTCGCTCTCTGTCCTGGTCCCGCTTCTTGCTAATACCCTTCGCCTTTTTCCATGATCAAACATACTGGCACATTCTGGTAGCAATGACCAATAACCCTGTTTAATCCCAGGGCATAGCATTGTGTGAACAAAGCAATAATTACTTGACAAAATAAATTGAACCGTGTTCTTCCATCCATGGCCAGGCGAATTTTTGTAGTATTCATAATTGCGAATTATATAGTCATATATTTCTGATTCAGTGGCTTTCTTATCTCGATCATTAACTACTAAAAAGATCAGACATGCAAAACTATCTTTTGGTCTCTTAGAAGCACCTGACATATTGCAAAAAATTGTCCTACTCTCCTGTAAACTTTCTCCATCTCTGTGTGTTTGAAAAGCAAAGTGAAAAAAGTGTACATTTTTCAATTTTGTACAAGAACACTGCAACAACAAAAAAACATAACAACTCAAACTTGATAACGCTCAGAGTGTTCAAGGCTAAATAACAATGGATTCTTGTAAGAAATGCTGAACAGTAGCATCAGCAGACAGGCAACTGTTCTGCGAATTGTAAATTGTAGCGCTGAATGCAACACCTCCCTCCCCCATAGGCAAAAAAAGTTAACTTTGCCATCTGCCATACAGGCGAGGAAATACAAACAAACAAATTTTAATTACGATTGACATATCCCTGTTTAAATACAGGTGTGAATAACAACACAAATAGTTGCCGAGAGAGTTAAATGGGTTGTATATTGAATATATCTTCGAAACAAACTGAGAGATGTCCGCACGTTTGTTGAGAAAAGCTGGAAAAACAAAAAGGCCATATATGTACAGTAGTTATGGGCTCCAAACCCAATCATGTGTGTTACTTTCTGCAGCTTCTAAAGGATTTGCCTGACCTGAGATCAGGGACGTGGGGAAAACTGAAGTGGATAACGCAGAAAAATGCACAATGAAATGAGATGCAAAGCGCTCAATCTAACAAACTGACATCTGAATACAGAAGGGCAGAAAGAAGAAAAATCATAATTTGGGGTCAAAGAGTTGTCAGTTGACACAGGGAACTCTTCTGCATTTAAATGATGTTGCAACACACTGAACAATTTGCATCTCATTTTAGTCTAATGCCTGCATTTACTGTACTGTATATTTATTCTGTCAAATTCTGGGGTGGAGCTTTCCCACTTTGCCCAGTGCATCTGACCTAGAGATTATTACTTTTATGTACTGTAGGTCTGTGTACATTGTATTGATTATTCCTAATTTCAAATTATTGCTTCACTTAGAAACACAAATATTGTTTGTTTTTAAAGGTGCAATCTCCAATACTTTTTTTGTCAATCACCCATGAATAAACAGTTTTCATTTTCTGTACAATCACTGTAACTTTTATTTTATTATATGTGAATGTTAATGTTCATTTTCAATTTGTGGAGTTACAATAAAATGACTGCTGTTTGCTTGTTAGGAAATAATAGTCTTGTTTCTTGATGTTTACATTTTTTTCAGTAAGTTCTTAAAAAATGGGCATCATGTTTTCATATTGTTATTCTTAAATCACAGAGTTGTCAGCCTTCAAGGACCGAAACTAGTGAGATGTTTGGGTTCTTAACTGAAATATGCCATGTTAATGAAAAAGTTTTACAGTTCAGTACTATACTTCCATCAGTGATACCCCATTGATGTATATGGGACTGCTGATGCTAAGACTGACCCAAGTTATTGGGACTCACAGAAATTCAGTGGGAGTTGATGAGAGTGAAATTAACCATTTTTGTAGAAACTGGTGAAAAGTTAAAGCACAGTGTGTCACATCACAAAAGTGGTTAATTGGAATGCTGTGTGGTTCTATTTAAGCACCAATATTACCCGTTCTATCCTGAGATTAAAAGTGCAGTTTAATTATCACAAGCTCTTTTACAATGCAATCACCTGTATCACTCCGGGAAAATAAAAATAGAAAACATTCAAGTGTATGTACATATCTGGTTCCAATTTCAAAAACATCACACAGCATTTTTGGCACTTCTCCTTACACATCATAAATGTATTTTGTTCTTGGGAAATATAACCATTATGGGGATGCATAGTTATATATACTGTAGGTGAAGATTACATGTCCTATAACATGGACTGATAACTTCACACTTTTGCTTACAAAGCAACTAGTTTCTCTGACAAAAAAAGGGGTTAAACTAGCTAGCACATTATACTATAAATTATTTATTTTGTCCCTTAAAAATATTCCAGCAGAATGGAACATTGTATTCTCTTGCACGCCTTTATGTGAGTTTTGCCATGCTGGCACCTACATGGAAATTTGATTCCAGTGGGGATGAGCTATATAAACTCTGCTGAGAGACCATCCGGTGTATACATGTTTTGTTTTACTTATTACAGTGCTAACAGCAGAGAAAATGGAATGCATTTTTACAGAGAAGCAAAAGACCTCTCAGAAAAGCCCTGTAATTATGCATGATGAATGCATTGCTTCTGCCATCTGGAGGGCTTTTAGAAAACTCCACATGGTGAGTTAACCTAGAACTGTCAGACCCCATTAAATACAAAGACATTCGTCCCAAAAGCATTGCATTTGTGCCCTTTGACTTATGAAGTGCTGATATGTGATCCAAACATACAGTAACTCTTTAACATTTGACCCGAAACTTGGAAACAAGTCAGAGCGCGACTTCTGCTCATTTTATTTGTCCCCATTATACTTATATTGCTGAATTTGAGGCTTGTACATTTATGTAATAATGTATACAGCACAAAGCAAAGAAAAGAAACTCCAGCCAGACTGCCCTGAATACCTAAATATGTAATATGATGGTAACAATGAAATTAAAATTTTAATATTATAATAATTAAAATAAAGAGAACATTTTTGAAAATTATTTATTTATTTATACCCAGTCTCCTCCAAAGTGGTACATCTGCAAACTTGGGCTTTCAGTTGTAATAGCAAATGGCACCTTAAAGCATCTCTCAAGAAAAAATGTTGGCCTCCTTTTCATATTCCTAATACTGTAATTTATTGTAATCATTGTTTAATTTTCACCCTTATTTTGCAGGTTTTTCATCAGCACCATGTTCATGAAGGAAACACACCCAGCGATACTGTATGGAAGGGGTGCACAAACTTCCTGCGCTGCGTCCCCCTGCCTGTTCCTCTCATAATCGCGCCCCCCTTACATTCAATGGAGCATCAAATGATGCTGTGGGGTCATGTGACATCACATCACGTGACCCGCGTCGTTTGATGTCACGTCTCCATGGTAAAGGGCGTAATTTGATGCTGCATTGCCATGGAGACACGTGGACAAGAACCAGTAAGTAAATTTACAGAGGCCTGGTGCTCTTAGCATGGGGCCTCTGTAACCGCGTGCCCCCCAAATAAAGTGCACCAAGCACTTTATCAAGGAGTGATAAAATGCTTGGTGCACGAAACATTTAGGAGGGTTTTTTGCACCTCCATTCCTCTTTTATGGACCAATAAAGAATATTTTTAAACTAGCTTTTTTTGACCCACTCTCCTTGCTGTGCGCCTTCACTTCTATGGATACAGATTTGTAATAATATCGATGTTGCATCCTCATGTGACGGTGCTCACTCACCACTATTACAAGCTGCATTAAGACGCCCAGCTCACGTGCGTGCGCAAGAGAGCTTGTGCGCGAACATAATGATGGCCGCAGTGAAAGACGCCAAGAGCCAGATAAAGACGAGCACCATTTTTTAACACATATTATAATGTACAATTGTTGACATTGGAAGGTTCTCTAAGCATATGTGTACCTTCAGCATTAACCTCTAAAATAATAGATTATTTTTGTCCAACATTTTATGAATATGTTATTTATCTTTCAGATATCTACTTTTGACATCAACTGTCCTAACATGATTTGACGTGTCTAAAAAACAACTTGAACAAAATGATTTATTATGCTTTCAAACACTGTAGATATGATTTATACATTGATGCTTACAGTATTTCTGCTATTGCTGCCATTTTTAATCAATAATACATAATATATATCATTTTAAAAAAAATTACTTATAATGATAGTTTCATATATATTCATACATAGCTATGCTAATATATAGTTGATTGTGACATGATATTTATAAATAATTACACAAAAATATGTTATTAATGCACTGAGTATGTATATCAAGGATAATATTGACACATTTTTAATTAGCTATATTTTTAAATGATTGTATGAATAATACATTTGGTGACATAAAATATACCAAGTATATATAATGTTTTGTCTAAAAACAGTGCTACAGTAGGTGTTGAGCAAAATGTGTTTTTATTTCGTAATATATCCATACCATAAATAATATTTGTATATTTATGGAAGGATGATTACTATGTTAAAATTAAAAAAAAAAAATCTGTCATATGTGTAACGGGTATTCCCCCCCCCCCCAATCGCAGATCTGATGTGGGTG
>WSYH01006325.1:0-33348 GCA_036426205.1 Ascaphus truei
GTATATATAATACAGTGTACAGTACACAGTGCTTTACATAATTACATTACAGGGAATATAAAGTACAGATAGAGGTGGGAATTAGATATATACAGAAATAAACCATACAAGGATGCTTCTGACGGCTGACTGTCCGTTCCTTGATCCAATGATCCCTATCCTGTGCCCTCCTCTCTTAGGTTCACTACCTCGCTATGTACTTTATGGAGCTCACTCTCCTGGAGGCAGACGGGGCGATGTTTGAGCCGGCACTCTTGGCAGCTGGAGCTCTCAGCTTGGCACAGAGGGTATCCCTGGAGTCTGGAACCCTGAACCATGATCAGCTGTGGCATGGAGCGCCTCTGCTTTACTCCTACAGGTGCGTGCGTGCGTGCGTGCGTGCGTGTGTGTACACACCCTTCCTGTATATCGTGTTCTCTTACACACTTTTCACTCCCCACTCATGTTTTACTGTACATCAATGGAAAACCCTTCACTCGGCTCCATGTAGGACTTTGGTCCTACATGGGACTGGTCCATAAACGGTAACCCAATGCACATATTACTGTCACAAGGTCATTTTAGTACGAAGTGGGATTGACTCCTTGCAAACACTTTCCAGGAAAATTATGCGATTTTATTTATTTTGTCGTTTCCAAACCGGTTTACTGCACTGCCCCCCTCTGGAGGCTTTAAAGATTACAATGTAAATGGACTATTGGATTTTGCAGACTACTGTACATGCCAAAGTCCTATCACTTGTGGTTCTCCTTGTGCCATTATATAGGAAATGACAAAGTATGCCGTGCTGTACATATTCTTCCGTCTTTGTCCCAGAGCCTGCAATCTCTCATTTCTTGGTTCCTGGGACAGAGATTAAGGCAACGTGACAATTTTGGATCCGAACTGATGTTGAGGCAATGTCTTCCTTGTGTATCTTTATTTCAAGAGGTCTAATCCTGTGTTTTCCCCGTGTTTGTCAGCTTGTGACCTGAGAAGGAAGGTTTTATTTCAAGTAAATATGACACAGGTTAGATGTAACTGAGCCCGGTTCTGAGACACAATTGGCAAATGTTACACTGGAGTTTTTATTTTTTTAAATCTACCACCTTCTGCATCACTAGAGCTATAAAGATAAGTCCTAATTGGACTCAGATATCTTAACAAAGGTCGAACTCGATGCACGTCTTTTCCCAATCTAATTTAAGTTACTATGTTAATTTTTAAACATATACGATGCTCTACTGAAACACGAGAATTGAGGTACATAAAAATAGGTCGTCCAGAGCTCCACGACAGACCATTAAACTTGCCACTACCAAAAAGTCACTTTGGTCCTACATGGGACTGACCATTAAACCCATTACACATATTACTGTCATTAAGACACTTTGGTCCTACATGGGACTGACCATTAAACCCATTACACATATTACTGTCATTAGGACAATTTGGTCCTACATGGGATTGACCCACTTAAGACTTTCTGGCCCTGTTGAACCCAGTCCTTCTTTGCGTCACTGAGACACCACTGTCCCCCTTCCAGCGATGCGGAACTGAGCAGTTCGCAGCATCTTATGGCAAAGGCGGCGCTCCGAGGCGGCTCTTCAGACACCAGATCCACCTGGCAGAAATACTCCCGCCCGCAGAAACTCCGGGTCAGCACTGGGCCAGCCCTGGCAAACTCTAAGCACCTCGCCCGCTGCATGGGGTCACTGGCAACCCCCTTCTAACCAGACCTGGACACAATCAGCCTGTTAATGCAAAGGCCAGTTGTTGGCACTTTCAGAGGCTTCCTCAGAAGTCATCCATCTAATGGCACGGTAACAGTAACCTATATCGACCTGTACCTGTATTGCAGGAATATTTTTATACAGCCAAAACATTGGCACGTGCTGTTATTGTTTGTTCAGTAAACATGTACTGTGTGTTACAGTAACTCAGGGCAATTCATTCCAGTGTTCTGATGCCTCACAAAAAAATAACAAATTAAGCAGTGGCAACCACAGCAGTGTGTGTATATATATATATATTTTTTTTTTTTTTTTCTCTATATGTGTGTGCATTCATTCGTAAACTGCAATTTAACTCTGGTGTATGTATAAATTCAGCCATATATTTTGAATATGTCAGCAAGTTTTGTTTTAAAATAATGTGTTTTAATGTCCTGTTTTTTTTTTTTTAATTATTATTATATGCTCTCCTATCTGTAAGTTACTTGTAAATAATTGTAAATAGATTTAAATGTAAATGAATTCTCATTCCGTAAAGTGTTCCCTGGTACTAATCCTACTCCATATCTCCCTCCCCACCCGAGAAAATCTCCCTGTTCTTTCTGTGATTCGAGACCTGATGTGTTTAAAAAAAGGCAGTACATTTGTTAAATAAAGTGACGTATTTTAGGCATATCTTTTGGGATTTAGTTTTTTGTTTAATTTGAGTTAGGGGAGCGGTCAGGGGGAGAAATTCTAGGAGCGGTCAGGGGGAGAAATTCTAGGGAGCGGTCAGGGGGAGAAATTCTAGGGAGCGGTCAGGGGGAGAAATTCTAGGGAGCGGTCAGGGGGAGAACTTCTAGGGAGCGGTCAGGGGGAGAACTTCTAGGGAGCGGTCAGGGGGAGAAATTCTAGGGAGCGGTCAGGGGGAGAAATTCTAGGGAGCGGTCAGGGGGAGAAGTTATACTCTTCATATGCGAATTCGTTGCCTTCACCGGTGAGCAAGTGCATTGGTTATCCCTCAAACCTCATGTGACAGAGGGTCCCTGCGTTACAGGGAGCAGTTCTAGGGAGCAGTTGGGGAGTTATTCATCGAGCTCCATGACAAGTTAACGCACATGAATGTGTTGGTGGGGGGGGGGGAGGGGGGAATCTGAAACACAAACTGAACCAATAAATGATAGGTAATTTGTCATCGTGTTTAACCAGAGATTTAATCCCTGTGATTTTAACCCCTTCACTGCCGGTTAGGGCATCAATACACTAGGGGGCGAGGGGACTTCCCACAAGGCTGACGATACTCTAACCCCTAGAGCAGTGATTCCCAACCTTTTTTGTTTGGAGGAACCCTTGAAGTATTTTGAAAAATCTCGGGGAACCCCTATCTGGCTGACACATATTAGGTTCGACAGGGGTAAATCACAAAATGTCACACCTCACGAGCCCCCTCTATTTCCCACCCTCTACCCATGTATTTCTCTCCCCTCCGTCTCACTCGCTCTCTCCCCCCTCCCGCCTCGCATGTATTTATCCCCCGAGTCTCACTCTTACTCCCTCTTTTCATCACTCCCTCCTGCCCCCCTCCCTTCTCTCACTCGCCCCTACCTTCCATCAAATACCCCACTCTCACTCAATCCCCCCTCCGTAGGAGGAGCCCCTGAGACTGCTCCCACGGAACCCTGGTTGGGAATCGCTGTCCTAGAGTATCATTATTTTTGGAGGAGGTAATTTCTGTGTGTGTGTTACCTTCTCCAGAACGGCCGCCTTCCTGCAGCGTCGCGTTGTCATGTCGACCTGAAGTCAAATGATGCTCCGCTGCGGAGGGGGGCCGTCCCCGATCCTATAGGGGGTAAAATGGTAAGTCCACCATTGAGTACACTAGCAGCAAAGAGTATACACATACTGAAGGTACATAGTCACTTCCGTGTGAATCGGCTGCCTCTTGACAGCCGAATTGAGGTCTCCTTCATGTTGTGCTTGAGACCCTCTTTGTGCCACTAGAGAGGTGCCTGTGTATGGATGAAGCATATACCACTTTGCATTCACACCCGGGGATCCTGAACACTGCGTTGGCATCAGCATGGAGATCTGGGAAGGAGAGATCAGATAAAAAGGATCTGTGATGGGACACCGCACGTCTGGGTGAGTGTGTCCCATGTTTTACTTGCATCCAGAATCATTTCAAGTGGGGCACCATCGGCTCTATTTATACAGTCGGTCCCCCAAATACTAAAAGTGGCAGTGACTGGTTTAATGGATTAAATGTTCAATTCAACATAGGACCAAATGGACCTTATGGCAGTGAAAATATATACTTATATTTTAAGTTATGGTGGGTGAAATGGGCAACAAAAACCTCCACTGTATTTGAGATATATCT
The DNA here is from genome assembly GCA_036426205.1 of Ascaphus truei. Lineage (NCBI taxonomy): Eukaryota > Metazoa > Chordata > Amphibia > Anura > Ascaphidae > Ascaphus > Ascaphus truei. The sequence goes on from WSYH01006325.1 coordinate 4,072, forward strand.
CAAATATGGTGGAGGTTTCTTGTTCCATTTTTCACCCACCATTACTTAAAAAAATTAATAAATGTGATATATATATATATATATATATATATATATATATATATGTATACACAACACTTATAATCAAAGCGCCAATATGATAGTGTAATATTAACCCATTCATTACCTTGTAGGCTGAAACGCGTCAGAGGATCCGCTTGCACCTTGTGAGAATAAAGCTTTTTCTACGGTCACACATCAGTCTTCATTGATTTATTGCGGCTGTGTGGCGGTCATACCCCCTTCGGGAGGATTTCTGCAGGAATATAACACATGAACAAACAACATGTATAACAAGGAAAGAGGAACGGGAATGGGGAAACACAGGGGAAAAAACAAGGAAGGGAAAGCCAAAAGAATAAATGAAATAAAATAAAACCTTTAACAAATAAAAATAATAGAAACACTGGAACACCCGAGCAGCTATCCGCAGGAAACGACCACCTTCCACCATTCTCCTATAAAACAAAGAGGAACAGTCTCCATAGTGGGAATAGTTACGGATTTATTAATCACAAGCAAAAATCAGTTCACTCACAGCATTGAGGTAGGACATGCGCATGGAACAAGAACACCCGTCATCCGTGGTATCTCCGTCAGTCAGGAACTGAAGTCTTGTGGCTGCATGCGTGTAAGTCTCTTCCTACAGCCGGGTACCTCCGTGATGTGCGTCCACTCAACGGCCCCCCAGCTGAACGGCACATGATTACTTGGTCCCGCACCACAACAGTTCCCCTCCGATTCAACAGAAGCTCGCTTCGCTGGATGCTTAGTGTTGCCATTAGCGCCCTTACACGTTTCGTCGCGAATATGACGGCGACTTCATCAGAGGGAGAGATTCTGGGAACTGGGGGGGTGCACCCATTATTTTGGGAGGGGGATCGGGGGGGTGTTTACAGAGGCCCTGCACTCTTTCCCAACATTTAAATGAAATGCATGGGGAGGCGCGAGGCCTCTGTTACTCCCTCTTACGTGTTCTCAGCCGGCTCTTCTGCGACGTGTCGTAAAGGCAACGCAACGTCAAATGGCAAAGAGACGTAATATGACGCCGCCGATGCCAGAGAGCTGCGTGGGAGCGCAGATGGGGACGCAAACCGAAAAGTTTGCGCAGCCCTGTTCTATAGTACAAACATTGACAAACTATATCTTGGCCAAATATCCTGGTCCAATCTTTTTTGATAATTTTTACCTTGCTTATTGTCTGGAGTATATATAATAGCGTTCAATAGAAAATGTTCTACTCCACCTCCTCTCCATTTGAGGGAAGATGTAGAATAAACATGTAGCCAGGTCCCCTGTCGGTGCGTGCACAGTGTGTCTCTCCGGTATGCGGCCGGTTGCCGGGGACGCGAGCGGGCCGGTTGCCGGGGACGCGAGCGGGCCGGTTGCCAGGGTCGCGAGCAGGCCGGTTGCCGGGGCCGCGAGCTGGCCATTGCTAGGGCCGCGGTCGCGTCGCGAGGGTCCCGGCGGCTCGCTGAGCAGGGCGCCGCCATTGCTAGGTGCGTTGCGCATGCGCCAGGGCACAGGAGCGCCGGGAGGAATACAGACAGGTCACGCATGCGCAGTGCAGGCAGCCCACCCCCAGGGTGCACAGGGGCAGAGCCACATGACCCCAGGGAGCCAATAGGCCTGCAGCATCTCCCTGCAAGGAGATTGATACATTTCGCGGGTTTTGGACCACGTTAGGCAGTTGGTGACAGGAGCAGCTAGGGGAAGGAGGTAGGGTGCAGGAGTCAGTGGCTCCCTGCACCAGGCCAGCATTCCCCTAGGCACCAGATAGCCCTGAGTCATCCTAGTGGAGTGTTGTAGGGACAGGCCCTAGCTTAGGGACCCTGCCCCACTAGCTATTAGATAGTAGGGAGGAAGAACTTTGCCTGTCTTGCTGAGAGAGCTGGACTATTATCAGGGTGAGGATCGCCCCTGCTGGATCATCCTGTGGTGGATCCGGATATTGTGCAGGAGTTCGCCTGGATCCTTTGTGAAGTCCGCTGCGGGTCCGAGCACAGGTAACCCATAACCTCACGTGCACCAACAAGGCCTATCACCAGACATAGTGGCTGCGCAGTCACACACACACACTTGTATATGACTTGGGAGTGCGAGACATTGGGTTGGGTTTACTGGACACTGGGTGGGATCACTCTGTGGCAGTGTTAGCGTCCGCCGCGGCGCATAAGGTGTTAGCGTCCGCCGTGACGCATAAAGTGTTAGCGTCCGCCGTGGCGCATAAGGTGTTAGCGTCCGCCGTGACGCATAAAGTGTGGGCGCCCGCCGTGGTGCAAGTTAGCGTTAGCGTCCTGCAAGACGCCATAGTCAGGTTGCCTTTAGAGAGGGACACCTGTTGTTATATGTTGATATTACATGTCTTCTATGCACGTTAGTAAAGGTATTAGTTATTATCCAATCAGTTGTACGTGGTTATTGTGTATTGTCCTGCAAGGAATCACTCCCCCTCTGGTGGGAGCCATCGCAGGTGGAGGCGCTGCACCGAGTACGCGGTTACTCATAGTATCCTATAATTGCCCCAGGTTTCCCTTAGCGGAAGCTCAGCCCTCCTGCGAGCCAACAGGTAAAGCACCACACCTGGTAACACTATGTTTCCCTGCACCCACAGTATAATCTGCGATTGGGGGGGGAGAAACCTGTTACAAACACATGAAATAAAAAATGGGAGGTGGGGTGAAGAGAAGGGGGGGGGGGGGTGGCGACAGACTCAAACCACACTTTGCCCAAACGAAACCTTCCAGCTACCAGCGAGAGACTGTTTCGTTCCTTATAACACATTTCTTTTTTGCCAGGTTCCGCTACATAATGCAGCTGATACCTACAGTACTCGGAGTGTTTGAACCGAGCGGTGACTTCTTTGAAGGCCGCTGGAGATAGACTGTTTGGATATGGTTTCCATTTGGGTATACATGTCCCAGCTCTGTTAGAGATATCAGAAAGTCTATCAAACTTATCAATAATCATGATATGAAAAAGGATTGCAATTGGCTGGTACCTGCAGGGAGTGGCTTTAGCCAATTTACCAATATTAACTTCCGAGCCGCCAACGTGATGACCCATGCCAATCTGGGCGGGGCATTGGTCTGGGTCGATCACGCACCCAAACAGCAGCACCTTGTAGTCCAAAGGGGTAACCTTACATGGAGTAACCTATTCAAATAATGTAGCGCTTTGTTCCAGGACCTCCTGATCTTTTCACAGCACCATAACAATGGCTAATGGGAGCGTCCCTACACCCACACTTAATCCAGACTGCCTCCGTTTCGTTATACATTTATTTAGTTGTCTGGTCACCAATGTTTGGCGGTGTTCATTTCCATCACAGGGGTGTATATGAGCTGGGAGGTAACGCGCCCAGCTGCAGAGTAGCTGGTAAATTGGACTCCAAGGGATTACCCCGCAGCACCTGTGGGAAGTCTCTGAGCAGTGATTGGCTGCAGCGTCTGAAAAACAAAACGGTGACAGTTTGGTAGATCATGTTTAGTTTTAAGGTGCTCAAAAGTATTACAGATCTGACTATCTCTTATGAAACGGTCCCCCACTGTGGGAATGCCCCGCTGGGTGTCATATCTGCAACATTTAATCATATTATTTTAATTTTATTTTTTTTAGACGGTCGTTTTTCAAAGTCTCTTGGCTGTATTTTTCTTTTAATTTTTTTTAACTGCAGTAGCAGGATTTCTTTTTCAACGCCTGCTGGCTGCAAAACTGTTTAAAAAAAAAAACACTTTAAAAAAAAAACACCAGCCCAAAAATGTGACCCTGAAAGATGCCATCTTATCTGCTGGGTTTGAATAACAGCTGCAGGACATAGCAGGGGAGGGAAGCTGTTGTTCTTTTTTTAATGCAGGAAAATGTAGAAACGGGTGTCTGCTTTAAGAAGAAAAAAAATTGTACAGGAACCTTCGGCACTCAAGGGGTTAAAGAGAGAGATGGCTCAGGTCAGCTGTGAGATGGAGCAGTGGTACCCAGAATGCAGTGGGAGCTGTCTGCGGTACTGATGCTGTAACCTTCTACCACAGCATCTTCTCTCTCCGTTCATCCTTTATGCACAGCTCATCCATCCAGAGGGAAGAGGTTTTGGATTTCATCCGGCATGGATAGCCAGTGAATAGCATGGAAGATCAGAAACCCGGGAAACCTCCCAAGAATTGCCATGGGGGCGGTGGGAGGCTCCCACCCAGCCCCGAGCCAGAGATGGAGAGCAGGATCCAGAAGGCCGTGGAGTTCAAAGCGGAAGGGAGCAGATGCTACAAGGACAAGAAATTCAGGGACGCTATTGGCAAGTACCACAGGGCCCTGCTGGTCCTCAAAGGAGTCCACGAAGAGGGAGAAGACGGGAAGACCAAAGGCAGAGAGAAGGGGAATCTGACCGAGGCACAGAAGGATCGGGTGGAGGCCACGGAGATTGAGTGTTATGACAGCTTGACTGGTAGGTGCTGGCTGAATGCAGCTGCGTTGGGAAAGGGGAGGGGGGAGAGAGAGGGAGGAGGGCTCTGTTGTCTACCTTGCTTGCTGATGTGGAAGTAAGGTGCATTAACCCTGCTCTGTCTGCAGATGGCATACATACACATATGTAATGTGGTCTATTTTCTGATAGTCCCTCATATATTTCAGCCCCCTGACACACTTAACCCCTTATATGCCAGAGGCTTAAAAAGGAACTCTGGATCCATTCACTAATTAATATCTTAAACTTAATCCCCTCTCATTCCCCCCCCCCCTCCCTTCCCCCAGAAACGTATTATAGGAGAAAGGCGTTTGCGCTGAAAGATGATTGCAGTAGGGCACAGAGGGACACATGATGCCAGCTGCTCGCTGTGTTTATAGGGCTGGTAGAATGCCAGATCTGGCCTTCCCCAGCGCTGCATGGACGTCAATGGAAGTCTCTCTGTGTTAGTGCAGTGATTCCAAACTCCAGTCCTCACGCACCCCCAACAGGTCAGGTTTTAAGGCTGCCATGGTGTTAGTGGATTCTGCTAGGTGTTGCTACACTCCGGCTCTGCACAGCATTGCGCTGCATTGAATAACGTGCTGCAGGGCTAATGTGGGCCAACTCCATTCCCTTTTATGGACTTCAATGGCAGTTAACGCCGTTTCAGGTACATTAATCTTGGCGAATAACCACTCACGAATCTAGCACATTAGTGTGTCTGTGTCTGTGTGTGTCTGTGTGTGTCTGTGTGTGTGTGTGTCTGTGTGTGTGTCTGTGTGTGTGTCTGTGTGTCTGTGTGTCTGTGTGTGTGTGTGTCTGTGTGTGTGTGTCTGTGTGTGTGTGTCTGTGTGTGTGTGTCTGTGTGTGTGTGTCTGTGTGTGTGTGTCTGTGTGTGTATACAGGTCTTTCAAATGGTAAATGTGAAGTTTCATCTCCCAGGCGTCCCCTTTGTAGCGCCTCTGGTCGCTATGCTGCTTGGGGTCTGCATACGGAACGTGCGGTGCCCTAGATCCGATACCGGAGGTATATATACCCTGTGGGAGTCCATCGCCCTATTCTTATGGCTGCGGAGGTGTCGTCCTGTTAACCCCTTCCCTGCCGGTGCATTAATCTGCAATGCATTGCAGGCCCCTTAAGCAGTGGCAAAGTAATTTAATAAAACCAAACCTTTTTGGTAGCTTGCCCACTAACCCGATCACTCTATCCCGTCTCATTGGCCTCATGTCCCTTATGTGTGTCGCCTTAGGCCGAGGACCCGCAGCGGTCGGCGGCGCGCGCAGCTGCGTGCGAACCACCAGCCCTTTGCCTCCAGTCTGGAGGTCCCCGCTGCCTCCTTCCGACGTGGCTGACTGCGCGCTGTGTCGCGTCAGCCGGCCGGAGCGACAAGCCTCTGGTGATCAGAAGCGCTGACGCGTCACGTGGTACGCGAGTGAGCCAATAAGGAGGGAAGGAGCAACGGGAGGGAGGCGGCTTGGGAGAGAAGTCTGTGATGGCAGCCGTGCATAGCGCTCCCTCTCCCCCCTCCCCCTTTCTGGTGCCCGTTTCGCAGGCTGCCCCCCCCCCCCCCCCCCCCCGCGCCAAAAAAAGTTATCTGCAGACCGCAAATCGCGGTGCAGTGACTTGCACACGCCGCTGGCAAGCATGGCGGCCGTTCAGGCGCGGGCCGCGGGCCTCGGCCTTACAGAGGGAGGAACAGGTTCCAGTCACTATGTTGCTGTGAAATAGGACACATTTGCTCGGTCAGAGCGTCTGTCCGTGACTTCTTGCATAGACTTGATGGGACATTGTGTCCCTTCTGTGTCAGCTTGAGGTCAGAGGGACTTGTTAGATCGGTCATATATCCCTTCTGTCTGCCACGGTCTCAACCGGTGGTGGAAAGGACAGACTCCCTAGGTCCCTCCTGCCTATGTCACCCTGCGGTGGGAATGGCACTCCATGGTCCCCGTTACCAGTGTCTCTTCTATACAGTATACACGTCACATCAGATGATGCTGTGTTTGCCTCTCTGTCCCCTGATGCTCCTTCTCATGTCCCAACAGCCTGTATGCTCCAGTCGGAGCTGGTGAATTACGAGCGTGTGAAGGAATACTGCCTGAAGGTGCTGGAGAGGCAGAACAGCAACTTCAAAGCCACATACAGGGCAGGGATCGCCTTCTACCACCTTGGGGACTATGGCAATGCCCTGCAGTACCTGAAGGAAGCCAAGAGCCGAGAGCCCACAGGTACATCTCCTGGGGACAGAGGCATGTGCTGTGTCGCTGTCTCTGTGCACACGCTGTGCGTGTTTGTATTGTTAGGGCTGTCTCTGTGCACACGCTGTGCGTGTCTGTATTGTTAGGGCTGTCTCTGTGCACACGCTGTGCGTGTCTGTATTGTTAGAGCTGTCTCTGTGCACACGCTGTGTGTGTTTGTATTGTTAGGGCTGTCTCTGTGCACACGCTGTGCGTGTAAAGACGGAGGGTCAGGAGCGCACTCACATCCAGGCGTATATAACAATATTCAAGTAAGAGATGTGCAGTTCACTCGCAATCTCCGCGAGCGATGGGGGCTTTGCGTTTATCAAGAGTGACCACCTCATATGATCTAGTAGTGATGTCCGTGTGTGTGTGTGTGTGTGTGTTGCTGAGGCATACCTGTTGGCTCAGGAGAGCTGAGTAGCCGGGATGGTAAGGGGCAAGAGGACAGGCTTTTGGTGATCTCTGGGTTCTTTTGATCAGTGGTTCAGCACCTCCAGCTGTGATGGGTTCCTGGGATGCAGGATGTCAGCTTCCACCACAACACTCCCCACCCCTCCTGCCCAGGAACTGACCCCCAGGCAGAGGTATATTGAACAGACTAGTTTATTGGACATTGCAGCAGCTCGGGTTACAGCACAGGTGGTCTCCAACGTCCCAGGACTTCTGGATGGTGCTTACCCCGATCACAGTGGCGTATTCAGTCGTGGTGGTCCCCACTCAGTCGTGGTGGACCCACAGCCCATGCTCGCACTTCCAGCTCCAGAGCAAGACTCTCTCCACTAACTTCTAGACACTCCTCTTGGAAGTCTCTGGAGGGGCGGGCTCATGGACTGTACCTATCCTGATAGGCTTACTCAGGCCATGAGTCAACACCTTACTTCCTTCACTTACAAGTGAAGCATAGGGGTGGGGGGGGGGGGGCAGTGGCCCATAGATTAACCTGAGAAGGCCCTGAACTTACTAGGGACTTGCATCACAGATGCACTGTGGTGAAAGAGAGATACTTATGGACATACCATGTTACACACATATATTGGAGTCAAGCAGTGGGACCACCCTGGTTCAGGCTATGGTGAAGACAGCACTCCCTCCTTCGCTGGTGGTCCACCCGTGGAGGCCATCCACAGTGGAAGACAGTATAGTCCAGAGAAGGAAGAATCCAATCTTTAGCAAAGTGTTCACCAAAGTTCACCAAGATACTTGAGTCCTCTTGTGATTTGCGCTATTCACCCTACGTGTTTCTCTCCGCTCAGCACTGTCTCCGGACGGTGCCTTCTCTATCATAGGGGTGCGCAAAGGTTTTTTGGCTGCGCCCCCCGTGTCTCGGTCCCTGCACTCGCGCCCCCCCTCCCGAGTGACCCGGCGTCAAATGACTCCAAGGGTCACATGACGTCACGTGACCCCGCAGCATCATTTGATGCCGTGTTATGGCGACGTGAGCAGAAGCTGGTTGAATCCCGGTAAGTACAGGTTGCAGAGGCCTCGCGTGGTCCCCTGGCATTTAATTTGAATGCCTCGGTGAAGAGCGGGGGGCCTCTGCAACCGCCTGCGCCCCCCCAGAAAAATCCCGCACCCCCAGTTTGCGCACCGCTGCTCTATCACATCGGGCTGTCTTTGGTTTCCATTCCCAGATATGGGTTAGGTTATCCCTTTAACTGCAGGTGCCCACAGAGCAGCAAAGGAGCAGCTCCTTGTTCTCCCCTAGTTCATGAGATTCTTACCGGTGCAGTTACTGGCTTTAAATCTCCCTTGGGGGAAACAAAATGGCTGCCAAATATCAGGCCCTTGGGAATCTGCAAAAATCATCGGTTGGGGCTTCCTATTGGATGACCATTTAAATAAACTTTAAAAGCCAGGAAGTAAAAACCTCACCAGCGTCTCAGGAAATGGGGGGGGTGATGGGGTGGGGGGTCCCGGTCCCCGTCCTCAGTTCTAGGGTCTGGTTATAGCTTTCATGTGCTGGTGGATATTCTGACAAAAGGTCTGCTGCCCCGAAATGGTAAAACATTTTTCAGTTTTCCTAACTACATATCCATTAAAATGAATATTTAAGCAGTTCATGCTTCTGTATTTTGCTGTGTTCTCCATGCTCTTGTTTGTTTCGAGTCTACTGTGGGCAGTAAATTTGTACAGCATATCTAGTATATCTTCCTGCTATGGGAAGATCATTGTTCTCTGATTGTGACGTGACTGCCTCCCTTCTCTCTCCAGATACCAACGTCCTTCGTTACATCCAGCTAACCGAGATGAAAGTGCACAGGTGCAGCCAGCGAGAGAGGGAAGGATTGAAAGAAGTTATTGGATAAGCAGCGTCTTCTGCCCTTTTTTTCCGTTTTAATCTCTCATGAGACTGTATTTTCCCAGCTAAGTACAGCAATGCAGTGGTTACCTCTAGGTGGTAATCCTTTCTCTGCCAGAGGGACCTGCAATGCATTGAAATGATCTTGCTGCAGTGTATAATGATACTGAGCATTCTGTGCACTTCCAGGCCGCAGATATTTTCAAGGTCTATTCTTCACAAGTAGAGAGCTTTACAAACCTCACTGATCTCTTCTTCATATGTACAGAGCTTTCCAAACCTCGCTGATCTCTTCTTCATATGTACAGAGCTTTCCAAACCTCACTGATCTCTTCTTCATATGTACAGAGCTTTCCAAACCTCGCTGATCTCTTCATGTGTACAGAGCTTTTCATACCTCACAGGTCTCTTCATGTGTACAGAGCTTTCCAAACCTCACAGGTCTCTTTTTCGTGTGTACAGAGCTTTCCAAACCTCACAAGTCTCTTCTTTACATGTACAGAGCTTTCCAAACCTCATGTGGCTCTTCTTGTGTACAGAGCTTTTCAAACCTCACACGTCTCTACTTAATCTGTAGAGAGCTTCCCAAACCTTCATCTGTACTGCAAAATACACGCTACATGGGTATCAACATGGATTAGGAAGTCCGAGTCAGCAGCTGTGTTTATTGAAAATGGGCTTGGAGGGCCTCACAATAAAAAAATAAGTATATTTCATCCACAATAAGTAGACACAGATCATCTCAAGAACTACAGTGCCATCACTTTGCTTCCAATCACTTCCAAGATTCTTACGAAGATACTTACTAATGACCTGCAACAGACCCTGGCTTTGCCCAGCCTAAAGCACAAGCGAGGTGTTGCAGTGGATACAACACAGGGGAGCTCATCCAAGTCGTACAAGAAGGAATGTCCCGACGTAATGAATACGTTCTCCTACTCGGCTTAAGATACGTAGATTACGAAAAAGCATTTGATTCGCTCTACACCTCAGGTGAAGTGTTTATAAGAAGCGTACATTGATATTATAAAGAACATTTATGCGAATGCCACATTAACCGTTAGATTACATGAAGATACAAGCAAGATTCGGATCAGCGAGGGAGTGCGGCAGGGAGACACCGTGTCACCGAAGCTTTTCCCTGCAACACTTGAAGAATATTCAAAACATTGGATTGGGGGGAAACCAGGAATCGAAATCATTGATGAATACTTGAAATTACGAAACGCACAACCCCAGTGAGAGAGAGAGATATATCTAATTTATTTTTGTGGGGGGGTGAGGGGAGGGGCGTTAGAGCTTGCTGGGGTTGTGTGTTTGGTAATTTTATTTTCAACTGGTATCAGTTGGTTGGAGGTTTAGTGGCCCCTCCTCCAAGGGTTTAAGCTCACCCCTCCTCACTTTTTAAAGCAAGGAATGTTCTTTCATTATGCTGTATGGATGGACGCACTGCAGTCATTCTCCCTCCCCACAGGTAAAAGAGAAGTTTCAACAGGTTAGTTTTAGGACCTGCATAGTTTGGTCATGCCTTGACGTTGGCTTGCAGGCTTCTAACGCTTTGGTCAAAGGATATAACCAAATTACCCTATACTATATACTAATTACTATATATTTTGTCAAACAGTATGTAGCATTGGGCTTTTCTGTCTTTTGGTGAATACTTGAGTCAACTACAATTTGCAGATGACATTGATATTTTTGCCTCGAGTCCAGGAGACCTCCAGCAACAAGTTGAATAACTTGACAGAGCAAGTAATAAGGTGGGCCTCCATATGCATCTCGGCAAGACCAAAGAGATGTTCAACAAATGTGTCAACTCTCAGATCAAAATAAGTGGAGTAAAACTTGAAGTCGAAGATTAGGTCTACCTTTAGCTGACAAATAACAACAACAATGGATGGGAACCATTTGAATGAAATCAATAGTAAAATTAAGGTGGGATGGAGGCATTTGGAAGAAACAAGACAATCTGTCGTGGGAACCACCACTGTGCCCGAAGAGGAAAGTTTTCAGCCAATGAATTCTGCCTGTGATCACAAACGGATATAGAACATGGACCTTAAATGCAAAGGTAATTCAGAAGCTTCAGACAACTCAAAGAAGAGGTGAATGCTGGGTATTACCTGAAGAGACAGGGAAAAAAAATAATGAATGGGTTTGAAACCAAACAGAAGTCTGTGACATCATCACACGGGTGAAGATATTAAAATGGCAGTGGGACGGACATATCAAGACGAAATGACCATTATTAGACAAAGATGATACTCAAATGGATTCCACGGAAATTAAAAGACCAAGATGACAACCAAAAGTCAGATAGGGGGATGAAATCAGAAAATGTGTAGGAGTAACATGGAGAAGAGACTTTCCACCAACACACACACACCACATCACACCTGGAAGTGCATGGTTATGCTCTGTATTACTTGATATTACAGCATCATAATATTTTTAGGGTCAACTGCAGCCTTTAACCTTTCCACTTGAGGCACAGCTGGGGCAGCAGTAGGACAACACTCTCCCCCAAATCCCCCACACTGATCTGCTTGTACCAAGGTCCATGATTGTGGGTCTGGTTTAGGCCCAGATTAATTGGTATTCGTATTACAAGTGGCTCTGGCATTGAAGGGGTTAAGAGCAGGCTTAGCATCTATCACAAGTTGTAAAGACATAAGTCCATATTGATGAAGCATGCTTTTGCCATAAGACTGCTTCCGGAGCTGGAAGGCACCTTATAGCCCATTTACTTGACGTAAGGTATTACGGCAGAAGATTGGTTAGAATTATGGGACTCAATGTCTGTCTTTGCTTCTCTTAGCCGAATCTATTATGCTACTCTGAGATACCACTGTTACCATTAACTGCTAACATCTTGCTTCTGTTTGCATCCCTATATTGCCAACAAATTCTCAGTAGAATTCCTTTCTACAAGAAATTATTTGTGCCCATACACTTTCATGGGATCATCCTTTGCCAGAAATAATTTGTCCCTATGAGTCAGATTTTCATGGGGGTTGCTCTACACCAGAATTTATTTGTCCCCTTAGAACTTTTTGTTAATGGAATCTCCCTTTAAAATAAATTTATTTGGATCTATCCATAGACAGATGTATAGGATCCTCCAAAAACATCATTGGGGAGGAGGGGGCTTGATGCATAAGAGCAGAAATCTTCTATGTAAGTATGGACCTAACATGGACATGGACCGAACATGCTGCAGATCAACAATATATCTTTGATACTATACTTACTAAGAATCCACGGTTGAGCATCACATCAAAGCCCTACAGGAGTTTGTATACAGTCATGTAGCCCTTGGGACCTTTTGAACATCAACGGTAAATTGTCAAGGATTTTCAAGAAGTTCCCCTGTAAATTACTAGATAGCAGGAGATTTTTTTTTTTGCAGATGGGTTTCCTTTAAATGGACCGACAGAAAATAAATACATATATATTTATTTATATAAAGAAGTATGGAGAAATAGAATGAATGGGTTAGAAATCAAACAAAAGTCTGTACCATCATCATAACTGAAAAAATGTAAAATTGCAGTGGGCCAGACCTATCGCAAGAAGAAATTACTATTGTTGGCCAAAGATGGTACTCAACTGGATTACAATGGTTATCAAAAGACAAATACAACGACCAAAAGTAAGATGGGAGGATGAAATCGGAAAATGTGTTGGAGCGACATGGAGAAGTGAGGCTTGCAACCGCCGTTCCTGGAAGGTCATTGGGGAGGCTTTATTCAGCTTGACCACCAAGGCCGGAAGATGGAGGGGGAGAGGGGTGTACCCACCTACCATCTGGTCAATCAATAGCAAACACATTACATTTATTACTTTCCATTTAGCCATTAGAGCCTGGAATCATCTTCAGGATATGTTATGCTGAAGAAGGTCGAAGTTTGGATCAAAACATTGTCATTGTATCTGTGACCTAATTATTAAATCTAACATTTCCTGTGAAATATAAACATGGGGAGATGCATAAATCTATGTAGTATATCAAAGAATGTCAGATCTGCAGCAGTCCCCTTGTTAACCCCTCGGCTGCAAGACCGTTACCCTGCAAGAACACCATGTAGATTGTCAATCTTTTGCTGCCCCGTCCTTCATTTTCTATGTTAACGTGTAAATGTCTGGAACCGGTACATCACTATGCGGTTTTTATGTAGGATTCTTGGGCAGGAGGGATTAACCCCTTCCCGGCCAGAGGGGCTGGCGACAGTGCAAAGCAATGTTACACAATGCGTCGCAGGCCCTACTGCCAGGCAAAGGGTTAAGTTAGCTCACCCCTGGTGGTTTAATTGCAGTGCTAATTATTTAAAAAATAAATGATATGTGCATTTAGTAATTCCTCCCACTGCTCTATATAACCCTTCCCTATAACACTTACTGCTCCATATAATGGCTCCTCCTGTTGCTCCATACAACCTCTCCCCATAACTCCTCCTATAGCTCCATATAACTGCTCCCTATAACTCCTCCTATAGCTCCATATAACCTCTCCCCATAACTCCTCCTATAGCTCCATATAACTGCTCCCTATAACTCCTCCTATAGCTCCATATAACTGCTCCCTATAACTCCTCCTATTGCTACTCATAACTGTTCCTGTGAGACGTGTCATCAGGTATCTCTCTGACAAAAAACAACCCAACAGCAGTCTGTATATGTGCGAGTGTTTTCAATGTCTCTGCATTATTTTAGAGGACTCTGTCATTTTAACAGTGAATCGGGATTTCTTTGCCGCTGCATACATAACCTTCAAAGTATCCATCCAGAATCCGCATATAGGATTTTGCTGTACACATATACAGTGTAGCAGGTAGCAGGCATGCGCCCATATTTACTAAGCAGTCTTCCGCCATAAGAATCCTCCTTGACCTCTTTCTGTCTATTCAAGTGAGTGGTGTCTTCCAGCGACAGAGATGTTTAATTGCATTAAAAACAAAAACAAAACGAGGTCACATAACTTGTACATTGGTCATGTTACCCCGTAGTTTTTTTTTTTGTCTTTCCATAAACAAAGTATAAAATGTTGCTGTCCGTGAACTTGCGCAAAAAGCCAGAGCGTGGCTGACGTGTAACAGAAGACTGCTTAGTAAACATGGACCTTAATGTGATCGTGTTTGACTTTAGAAAACGCTTGGACTCCTTTTGCTGCCTATCGAGACTTTGAACACAAATCAAAATTACGTTGCAACCTGGGATCCCCGAACATAGAGATGCTTTGCTAAACTGCCGGGATAATGGGACTGATCTATCATTTCTCCTACTGAATATCACATCTTTCTTTTCTAAATAAAAGATGCAATTCCGCTTCTGAGTGTCTGAACCTCCTCTGTTTCTAGGTGTGAAGGCTTAATGCGCCGCCCCTCCTTTTTAACGCTAAACCAAATAACGTGAGACCACACATAATGTTGGAAGAAAAGGTCACAGCTTTATTTTAACATTCGCTGTTAAAACCCACCAGCCTGCCCGCCAGCCCAGCCTGCCCGCCAGCCCAGCCTGCCCGCCAGCCCAGCCTGCCTGCCAGCCCAGCCAGCCTGCCCGCCAGCCCAGCCTGCCCGCCAGCCCAGCCTGCCACTCCAGCCTGCCCCGCCATCCCAGCCTGCCCCGCCAGCCACCTGCCCGCCACCGCCTGCCATTCCGCCCGCTGCCCAGCCAGCCCAGCCTCGCAGCCCATCCTGCCCTCCAGCCCAGCCTGCCCGCCAGCCAAGCCCAGCCTGCCCGCCAGCCAAGCCCAGCCTGCCCACCAGCCCAGCCCAGCATGATCCACGCGAATGGGGGGGGGGAGATCCTTGCCCAGCAGCCAGCAATTAGCCGCGCTTCCTCCCCCTGCCCAAAGCACCCCAAAATGGGAGGGGGAGATCCTTATCAGCCAATGTTGGGCTGCAATCCCTCCCCCTCTCGCCCCTAGGGTCAGCTTTGGCCCAGCCATATAGCTGGCGCCCAGCCTTTTACCAGCGTTGATTGGGCATTGCCCGGCCCTAAAGCCGGCACCTGCAGCCTGTTCTAGGGGCTCCAGCTGAAAGGCGGACCCTAAAGTCCTCGCCCGGAGGTAGGTTTTCCAGGTGCGTGGGGCTAGCGACCAGGTCCATTAGTCCGATATCCCTATGTGCCAAACTCCCCTTTGATGTAAGCGCCAAAGCCTAGCGACCCCGCCGCGTCTGTGAACAGCTCCAGCTCCTGGTTACTGCGGCCACCTTCTATCCACAGCTTTTTGCCATTAAAATCCAGGAGGAAACCTTCCCAGACCTCTAGGCCGGCTCTAAGTTCCCCAGTGACCCTGATGCGGTGCAGCGGGCGGGAGAACTCCACGGGCGACCTCTCTAATCTCCCGCTGGAAATCCTGCCCATGGGTATGACCCTACGTGTGACATTTAAGAGCCTGAGCAGTGCCTGCATCTGCCTTAGGCTAAGGCAGCGCTGGAGGCTGCTGCGCGCGCGCATGGCGTTCTGGCGGCGCGTACACAGCTGAAAACCGCGATCTGCGGTCTGTAGGGTGCGATCGGAGGTGGGGGCGGGGGTTGCGTGGCAATGGGAAGCATGTGTTTGTTAACCCCTTCAGGGAACAGCACTGCATGGCAATGGGAAGCGTGTGTGGGTTAACCCCTTCAGAGAACAGCACTGCATGGCAATGGGAAGCGTGTGTGGGTTAACCCCTTCAGGGAACAGCACTGTCTGCGATGCAATCGAAAGCGTGTGTGGGTTAACCCCTTCAGGGAACAGCACTACATGGCAATGGGAAGCGTGTGTGGGTTAACCCCTTCAGGGAACAGCACTACATGGCAATGGGAAGCGTGTGTGGGTTAACCCCTTCAGGGAACAGCACTACATGGCAATGGGAAAGCGTGTGTGTCAACCCCTTAATAATAATGTTAAAAAATTCAAATAAACGTTTTGGTTCCTTTGGTCCCTCGCCACCCGAGCCGCGTGTTCCAGGGTTAATATTTATTTGCTGCCATTAATGAACACTGTCCCGAAATGCTTTTGTAGAGGAGGAGGCGGCGGGGTGTCCGTTGATGATTTGACCGTTAGGGCTTGTTGGCGTGGGAGGGGGTCTGGGAGAGGAGGCCCAGCTAAGCACGCAGAACTGCAAAGAGATCTGTTCTCCTATTGGCTCCCGGCGCACCATGTGACCGCGACGCTGCACGGGAACACAATCTTGTTGTATCCCCTGCTGGCTGACGCGCCACAGCACAGAGGGCCAGGAAGCGAGGAGACATCGGGGCCTGCTAGTAAGGAGGTAAGGGATTGGTGTGGGGCGCACACTGCCGTCACCAGCAGGGACCTAGCCTTTGTGTAACCTTCCCAGCACCCTTTCATTCCCGAATAAGGCCCCTCAGTTTGATTACTTTATCCCTGGGCGGCCTAGCTTCCCTGACCACTGAATCGGGGGGAGGAGGAAATCATCCAAGTAATGGGCTATAGTGTCACACCCCGTACTCTCCTTTATGCACCAGTGTATAAACGTGCTAAATGCTTCAAAAATGGCGCAGCCCATGGGGAGGCACATGTCCACCTGGTAAGCTGCCTCGAACTTGCAACCCATGAGCCTGAAACAATCTGGGTGTAAAGGTAACAGCCGAAATGCTGAAATGCTGGACTCCTGACTGTCCAGCTTGGCCATAAGGGCCCCCGTCCCATAAGACCTGACTATGTTGATGGCCCTATCGAAATACTGTTATTGGACATGGCACGCCTGCTGGTCGATCGCGTCATTAACGTATCTGCCCTTTGGGTAGGATAGGTGCTGAATGATTAACACACATTACCAGCTAGCTCAAACTCCTACACCCACCACATCATGTATATATATTTATGTCAAAAAAGAGTGCTATGGGCGTGGCAAATGTATACAAAAAAAGACGGGGGTGCCCAATGCTACATCCAATTGACAAAACATATATGGTAATAAGTATAAAGTTTAAATACTTCAATAATAATAATAATAACTACTTGGTTATCTAGTTAAACCCTTTGGCCAAAGCGTTATAAGCCTGCATACCACGTCACGGTATAACCAAAATTAATGCAGGTCCTACACTGCCCTGTGACCCCTTCCTGTTACCTCTGTATGAGGGGAAAGAACCATAGTAGGTCCTGTTCTTGCAGCAAAGTGAAAAGACCTCCCAAGTTATAAAGGTGAGGAGGGGCGAGCTCTGGGGGGAGGTGCCACCTACCTCCATACAACTGTTACCAGTCAGACATTGATTAACACACATTCCCAGATAGCTCAAACTCCTACACCCACCACATCCTGAATATATATTTATGTCAAAAAGAGTGCTACTGGGCGTGGCAAATGTATACAACAAAAGACAGGGGAGCCCAATGCTACATCCAATTGACAAAACATATATGGTAATAAGTATAAAGATTATGTGGTGGGTGGGGGTGTTTGAGCTGCTGGGAATATGTGTTAATCAATGTCTGACTGGTAACAGTTGTATGGAGGTAGGTGGCACCTCCCCCCAGAGCTCGCCCCTCCTCACCTTTATAACTTGGGAGGTCTTTTCACTTTGCTGCAAGAACAGGACCTACTATGGTTCTTTCCCCTCATACAGAGGTAAAGGGAAGGGTTCACAGGGTAGTGTAGGACCTGCATTAATGTTGGTTATACCTTGACGTGGTATGCAGGCTTATAACGCTTTGGCCAAAGTGTTTAACTAAATCACCAAGTAATTATTAGGTAATTACTCAGAAATGTCACTGTCACTATGTGAATCACTATTATCAGTACTTGCAATAGGATTTATTTCCTTACCCGGAATCTCGTCGCTCAGGTTAGTACCCGGCACTGACCTGGAGCTAGAGCGAACCCACTGAATGCTGTCGCCATCCTCGCCATGCGCCGGTGAAGGGGGGGTAGGGGTCCTGGTCCGAATCCCAGGCATGAGATGACCAATCATTGGCCGCCGCTTCCTGTGGAAACTGAGAGGACCCAGCCTGCGGTTCCCATGCAGGATCCAGGGGCTGGGTCGCATGAAATCCCCCCCATGGTAAAATAGCAGGACGCCTGTCCCTGTGCTGCAGGTAATCTGCCCTGACACGGCGTGAGTCATGGGTGGGAGGGGCAGGGGCCCCCACCAGCTGGGGCTGTTATAAACCGAACCCCCCGCGCCCCTGCCAGCTGGATGCAGGTAGGTTGGGTATGGTGTGTGGTGATACATTGGTGGTTCACGACTGTAACCCTGCTCACAGTCCCCCACCCTGTAGTGTGAGGGGTGAGATTGAGGTCCCTCTTCAGTACCACCATGGGCCTCATGGTGGCGCTGTTGCAGGGGAGGGCCGAGGTAAAAACCTGCCTGTGCAGACCTCCCTGTAAACTCCTGTCCCTTTAATAACCCTGGGCAGGGAAACCCCCCCTCCCCCCTGCTCGTAGTAACCTGGGGAGGGAAGGGGGTGCTGGGGGAACAGCCAGGCTGCAGCCCGCACAGGAGAAGAGCGCCCCTCCCTGCCGTGATGGTGCCCGTGGGAGGGAGGTTGTCCCAGCTCTGCCCCCCTGGTGGCTGCAGAACCCCGGTTGAAAATCACTGCTTTATAGGGATGACTTCGTTAAATAAGCCTTCTCCCTTAATAACCAGCAACAGGGGTGAGAACAAGGGTTATAAATGTTTGGGCCTGGATATTTGATATCAGATAACATTTTGTTCCTTCATGGAGGGGATCTCCAGGGCTCTCCTAGCCCTGTAAAAGGGTAAGCAATGTGTGTTGTTTTCTGAGTTAGGGCAAGTCTCCCAGTATACGGGCCCTAGAGACACTGCACCAGAAAGGGATCCTGCCACAGAGGGAGAAGGTTCTTCACAGCAGGGGCTCATGGAGGAGTGTGACAAAAATATGGTACTCATGGAGGAGACCTGTCAGAGCCGCTAGTAATGGCAGGAAAAGGTTCCAGCTCCGTCTTTGGCAGTAGAGGAAAGGCTTGAAAAAGAGCTGCTCTACCTTCAAACCTCACGGTTAAGGAAACCTGAGTGTAGTGTCTGCATGTAACCTAAGAAAACCTGTCCTGTTGCTGCCTGAAGTTCAGACTGTTAATGAAGTTAAGGAAAAGATCCTGACGCCCTGTTCTATTATAGCTCGCCATACAGTACCAGTCCTGCACAAAGCTCCAGCACCCTGAGATTTAAGGTAACCGCTGAGCATCACCTATACACACACTGGAAAAGTTTGGTGTGGCTAGGGTGACCAGACGTTCCGTTTTTTCAGGCTCTGTCTCGGTTTTCTGTCCCGCTGGCGATAGCCGACTGCGCATGCGCAACGAGCGCTTGTCGACTGCGCATGTGACATCGTCACTTCCCGGCTGCTCTTGCGCATGCGTGACCAGCAAGCTCAGATCGTGCATGCGCAGTCGGTAAATGCCGATCGCACATGCGCACGGGCAGCCGGGAAGTTGCAAACGTGCATTCGTGAGATTTGTCCCGGTATTTGCTGGGACAAATCTGGTCACCTCAGGTGTGGCCCCTCTTTTGCTGGCCGTGGGTAGAGGTGATACACTTGAAAACGAGAAATAACTCTCAATGTGTTACTTCCTGGTAAAATATTTTGTAAATAAAATAAAATAGAACAGCTGAAAGTTCTCACACATATTTCAACCCTAGTGTAACAGCTGGTCCAGCTGTTTAATGTTTGTATCATAGTTAGGTGACCAGATTTTCAAAATGAAAAGCCGGGACATATTTATATGTAGCCCTGTGTAATTTTGGGGTTACATATCTTTCTCCTCCATTATCGATCACAATGGGTGAGAGGTAAAGAAACCTGATCCCAGGCACTATTACTAAGTTGATTCTCCTAGGGAGTAGTCCTAGAGATGGGAGGGTAAAATGAATATGCTCTGTATTATAGTAATGCACTTGTGTTGTACCTGTATTGTATCTGTATTGTTGTATTAATGTAAATTTTGTATTGTTATGTTGCAGGTTGTCTGTTTGAAGGAAGACCCAGCAAATTTAGAACCAAGTGGGGACCATTGGATCCACCAGAGGGAGATTGTAGCCCTGTGTAATTTTGGGGTTTCATGTCTTTCTCCTCCTGTGCAATAATCCCTGTTAAAGGGCAGGTTTGCCAGGAGTAATCATGGGGTTTGCCCTCACCTCATATGCTGTGTATTATTTAGTGAAGGAAGTGACATCAGGCTCTGTGTCCAATAACAATGACACAGGGGTGGTGCCTACTGAAGCTATGTAATATGCAGCACTTCCTGAATGTAGTGTGTGTGCCTCACCATCTGAGTGAGGTGAGTCTATCCAGCAACCTGTCAGGGCTCTGGCAGTGTTTGTGGCCCTCCCTCTAGGTAGTGGTGTGGAAGACTATACCTTTTACTTCATTAGGGAGTAAGGGAAGAGCTAGACCTGCTTTCAGTGCCCTTGACTGGGAGTGTATGGTCAGGTACTTCCTTTGGGTTGGCAACCTGAGATGAGTGGCTAGACGACCAGCCACTATGATGGGTGGCTGTCCATGTCTGCTGTTAATAAAGGATGCCAAAGCGAAAGAACGCTTCTGTCCTGTGTGGAGTCACTTGGGAAGAAGGTGCACATAGAGGTTCTCTTTCAGAGACTCCTCCCTGCTACGCTGGGGGTCTGGAAGAGATGGAGGCGTTGTACCATGAGTGAGAATAACTCAGCATTACCTCATAAGCTAGTCCTTATGCCATTCCCCATAATACCATGAAGCGGGAGACTCAGGAGTCCTGTAAGCCAGCAGGTGCACCACACTATAGCCATGTGTAACCAGAGTAGTATTTCCCTTGGGGGCCCTAGCTGCAATTGGGGGGGGGGGGGGGGGAAACCGTTACATATAAATAATTTTTTTAAACAAAATGACATCACATGACGCACCCCGTTACCATGACAACGAGACACTGACGTCAGGCGGGGACATGTTGCCATGACAATGTGGCATCACGTGATGCCTCGACACCATAATGCGTCCCGTTATCATGTCAACTTGATGCAGCGTGACGTCATGGAGCGTCTCATTGTTATGGCAATGTGCATTACGTGACGTCACGCAGCCATGTTAACAGAATTTGGAGAGGAGGATACAGCCAAAGGCAAGATAAATATATAATAAATAGATCTAAAAAAATGTTGTTATCTCCGGGTTAGCCTTCAAAAGAAGGTGGCAACCCTGGCTGCAGTGTGTGTTTCTGTATACAGAGGTGGGCCCTGCAGTGTGCGATTGTGTGTATAGAGGTGGGGGCTGCAGTGTGCGATTGTGTGTATAGAGGTGGGGGCTGCAGTGTGCGTTTGTGTGTATAGAGGTGGGGGCTGCAGTGTGCGTTTGTGTGTATAGAGGTGGGGGCTGCAGTGTGCGTTTGTGTGTATAGAGGTGGGGGCTGCAGTGTGCATTTATGTGTATAGAGGTGGGGGCTGCAGTGTGCGTTTGTGTGTATAGAGGTGGGGACTGCAGTGTGCGTTTCTGTGTATAGAGGTGGGGGCTGCAGTGTGCATTTGTGCGTATAGAGGTGGGGGCTGCGTGTGCGTTTGTGCGTATAGACGTGGGGGCTGCAGTGTGTGTTTGTGCGTATAGAGGTGGGGCATTATTGCCCCACTCTTACAGCCAGGGCATTATTGGCCAAGAATGCCCAGTTCGGAGGGGATGATTACTACTTCAAAAATGTATTTATTTTAGATTCTTAACATAACACAAACTCTCGTCTCCCCCCTTCCCTCCCTTTCTCGCTCTCTCAGCTCCCTCACCGTGTATGTGTGTATGTGTAATTAAAATTAAAATAATTAACAAATTAAAATTAAATAATTGACATAAATTAAAATTAAATTAAAAAAAAGTAGGCATTAATTAAAATGAATACATTTTAAAAATGTGACATTCTTGACCTTGTACAGTATGTATATTACACTTTGCAAAATAGGTTCTCTTGTTGTCCTCGTGGCAGTCAGTGACATCACTGCCATGCAGGGCCGCAGACAGCTTTCCCGGGGCCCAGGACCAACGTTTCCACCGGCATCCTACTATTGAAGTAGAAAAAAAAATACTCGCGGGAAAAAAACGGGATTGTCCCGGCAAAACCGGGACGACTGGTCATCCTGATCCTAATCATAGTTTAGGACCGGATTTTGAGTTTAAAGGTTCAGTCTCACATCTGTGTTTTACCAGGAAGTAATACATTGAGAGTTACCTCCCGTTTTATGTCCTGGGCACAGAGTTATAACAATACATGGTTACATTAAAAGAACAGGGTTATACAGTCACTTCACCGACATTTCATGGACAGATAGAGTTGGAAAATTGGGTACAGGGGATAAAAGGGCTGGGGGGTTTCAGATTGAAATAGAGAAGCTTTAACATCACAAAAAAAAACGGCTCACACCCTTTCCGGCTGTTCCAGGCCGGTGGCACGTCGGCACCCCACGTAGTAGTTACCCGGTGGCTCCCGAGGTCAGCAGCAGCAGCTGCCCAGTCACTGCTATCCTTCCTCTCCCTGTCGGCGCCGGAAGTCGCGTCAACTTCCGGCTATCAGGATTGAGAGGAAGGATCAGGTAAGAGCTTGCACTCTCACTGCAGGGGGGATATTTGCAAAACGCCGGAAGCTCCCTTAAAGTGTGTGTGTGTGAGTGAGCGGGAGAGAGAGACGGTGTGTGTGTATATAGAAGAGAGAAGGGAGTGGGTGCGTGTGTAAGTGAGGGGGAAGAGTGTGTCTGTGTGTGTATAGAAGAGAGAGGGGGTGAGGGAGTGTAAGGGGAAGAGTGTGAGGGGGGGAGAGACAAGAGGCGAGGGTTGGGGTTCCCCAGAATTTCACAATCGAATTCCAGGGTTCCATAACCAAAAAAAGGTTGAAAACCACAGCTCTAAAGGGTTGACTTTTCCAGTACCTTCTAGATAGTTCAGTGATTGGCTGTTTCTGTCCTTAGTGATTTGCAACATAAGATTGGTTACTTAACTTTAGCTACATGAACTAGGGCCTGTAAATGATTTAACCCCTTAACTCGCTGTAGTGACCAGGCCTTACCAAGATAAACTTTTAGCATACCCCAAGGGTGCTACACAAGTATGTCCTGGGCATAGAGTTATGATGACAACTCATGGTTACATTAAATGAACAGAGGTTATAAATTCAATTTGCAGACATTTCAGGACAGTTACATATAATATGATTATGGGCGAATGCAGTGTTCGACAATCATATACATTTACACGCCCGGGGCGAGTGGATTTAACCTCCGGGCGAGTAAATATTGGCCCAAGCAGCACACGTGTTTGTTTTTTAAAATTTTCCCTGCTCGCGCTGAATTTCTCCTGCTCGTGCTGGCTTGAAAAAAAAAAAAAACTCCCCCTACCGGACAGCTTATTGGCGCGCGCTCCCAGGATTTGTGGGCGCGCGGCCAGGCTCTATATGAGCCCGCCCCCAACGAGCGGCCATTCTTTTCCCATGGAGGACACAGTAAGTACCATCTGTGCCTTCCTCCCCCCTCCCTCCCTCCCCGGCACTCCTGCTGCCCGCAGTTATGGAGATGGTTGCGGGGATGCCCCCTCATGTCCCCGCTTCCCCCCGGTCCCGTGTCAGAGAGCGCGGCGGGTGATGGGAGCGGGGATGCCCACTCATGTCCCCGCTTCCCCCCCTGCTTCCCCCCGGTCCCGCGTCAGAGAGCGCGGCGGGTGATGGGAGCGGGGATGTCCCCTCAGGTCCCCGCGGAGCAGGAGATGGGCGGGTGGGGGGGGGGGGGGGAGCGTGGTGGTGCTGGTTGCGGCCTTTCCAAAAGGTGTGTAGAGAGAGAGAGTGTGTGTGTGTGTGTGTGTGTATATGGGAGAGTGTGTGTGTGTGTATATATATATATGGGTGTGTGTGTGTGTGTGTGTATATATATGGGTGTGTGTGTGTGTGTGTGTATATATGGGTGTGTGTGTGTGTGTATATATGAGTGTGTGCGTGTGTATATATGGGTGTGTGGGTGTGTGGGTGTGGGTGTGTATATATTGGTGTTTGTGTATATATGGGGGGGTGTGTGTGTGTGTGTATATGGGAGTGTGTGTGTGTATACTGCACCGACACACTTTATTCGAGCAAATACCCAGTATGTACCTGGCAGATACCTGGAATGCGCCGCTCCTCACCTCTGACAAGCCCCGTTGCGTTTGCCTTCCCAGCCTGGGTTCATGCCTGGCTGACGAGCGGCTGATCTGTTAAATGATAATGATTAGGATTTAATAGGCTGCAATGCTTCGCGTGTCTACCAGATGGCATAAATTCATGAATTGTAATGCAGTATATATATATATACTGTGCAGTATTGCAGCCAGCGGGAATAAAATGCTTCAATCCCTGCCTGAAAATACCTCAATGCACTCGGGCAGAAAACAGTCACAAACCTCAATACACCCGGGTATACCCGAATTCGTGGGACTAGCCGAGCTCGAATAAAGTGTGTCGCCAGTGTATATATATATTGGAGAGTTGTGTGTGTGTCTGTGTATATATGGGAGTGTGTGTGTGTATATATGGGTGTGTGTGTGTGTGAGTCTCCCCTCTCTCTGGTCTCCCCTGTCTCCCCTCTCTCTGGTCTCCCCGTCTACCCTCTCTCTGGTCTCCCCCGTCTCCCCTCGCTCTGGTCTCCCCCGTCTCACCTCTCTCTGGTCTCCCCCGTCTCCCCTCTCTCTGGTCTCCCCGTCTCTGATCTCTCTCTCCCCTCTCCCCTCTCTCTCCCCTCTCTCCCCCCTCTCCTCTCTCTCTCCTCTCTATATCTGGATATCTTATTTACCCTATATATCTTAACTGTCCTATACTACACCAAAATAACTTATACTGCTTTCTTCCAGATCTGACTCAAGCTTCACACGGAAGACATCGGAATCCCCCCTAACCCAGAAGACAGGTAGGGAACACCTCCCCTCCAATGTATATCATTGCGGGACTGCGGATCAGGTAAGATCCCAGACGGGATTGCTGCTTTAGATATTGTGAAGCGGGGACGTCCAAACACTGGTTAAGGGGTTCAGGAAACTAGTCATTCACATCTGGCTTTTATTTCTAGATCCGACATTTATACACACACACACAAACACACACACACAAACACACACACACAACAAGGACTAATTGTAGTATAATGTAATAAATACATTTGTCAAAAACGAATGTTGTTCTGACTAGGAATTTATTAAATGTATTTTATTTATAGGGCGTGGTTGGAGGCGGGACTAGGGGCGGGGTTGGGGGCGGGACTAGGTGGCAAGTAGATTTTTTTGGTTGGGCGAGTAGATTTTTGGGTGATTTGTCGAACACTGGGTGTATGTAACAGTTAAAATTACTTATACTGTAGGCAGCTTTGAGAGTCTCTGATAGGCTGTTCCAGTTTTGGGGTGCACGGTAAGAGAAGGAGCGACCGGATTCCTTGTTGAGCCTTGGGACCACGAACATCTTTTGGAGTCAGCTCTCAGGTGATAAAAGCTTTGTGTGGTAGAGGTGAGGAGCTTGTTCACATAGGCGGGTAGCATGTTTATGACACGGGTTGAAACTCGGTCAATTTGATTGATAAGTTACTGTTTATTATTAATTGTGCTGTGATCAGGGCTTGAAGTGAGAGAGAATTAAGTGGGATGGTTTGTGTATCATCTCATTGGGAGAAATAAGGAAGTGGGCTGGGTTATCCACTAGATGTAACCTCCTTGCTCACCGCGAAGCCTACTCATCCTGGACGTAAATCTTTTTATTCATAGTGGTAGATTCGGCAATCACGAAGCCTCCCATTTGATCCTATTATGAAGTTGACATCTTCTTTTGCATTTCACTCGCAATATGGTGGGAACAATCCATGCCCGCATGGCTGGACTGTAGGATACGCCCCATTTCCAGGCCGTTTGCTGCTTGAATCAACTGTAAAAGTACCGGGAGGGTTTCAAGTCCACTAACAGGGAGCGGGTCGTTTCCGGCCCTCCTAAAAAGAAGTGAGATGACATCTCGCCCCATCCCAAGCACTTGTTATGACTATTAATATCCTAGACACACAGATACCCAACAAGCTCTGAGAAACCCAAACATTACTATATATATATATATATACAGTGCTTGACAAAACACCCAAAAATCTACTCGCCGAACCAAAAAATCTACTCGCCACCTTATTCTGAAGCCAGGGCACGTTGGTATGAATGGCTCCCGATAGCATTAACACAGTTCCCTTTTAAATCACTCCAAGTCCTGTAATATTTCCTCCACTTTATTGGGAAAAGGTAGCAGGGTACAGATACTTGTGGATGGTGTGTAGTGGTGATTATTAGTTAGGAACCGGTAAAAAGAGATGGCCTCACCAAGGGGGATAAACAGAGAAAGGTTCTTTACTCACTGTCTCCAGGGTTGAAAAGGAAGTGAGGTGCGGTGTGGGCAAAGGAATTGTCTAGGGGCAGACCATGTCTGAACAAACAGGAGGGGGGGCAGACTAGCCCATTCTGGTGAGGATCTCAGAAACTGCTGTAGCAGCTCACTGATTCCATGCTCGCAGGCAAGGAATGCAACATTGTTGCAAGCCACACAGGCACAGTATGTGTCTGCAGACTCCATGCAGCTGGGAATAAAATCTGACAGGCAGAAGCTGCAAAGGAGAGAGGGGGGTGAGTCAGAAATGTGGCTCTTGTTCCATAACACTCCCCGTCTGGTATCTGTAGATACCACTATATGGCAAGCTATGTGGAACATATGTGCAATACATACAACATAACAATATACTGCAAAGGTCCATATTTCCATAGCAATGTGATACCGGCCGGTACCACTGGCATCAAAGTCCTTTGGCCAGGCCTTCCAGT
The DNA here is from genome assembly GCA_036426205.1 of Ascaphus truei. Taxonomy (NCBI): domain Eukaryota; kingdom Metazoa; phylum Chordata; class Amphibia; order Anura; family Ascaphidae; genus Ascaphus; species Ascaphus truei. The sequence continues at coordinate 30,863 of WSYH01006325.1, forward strand.
AAGGGAAGCCAGGTGGGTGCGTAGCTCTTGGATAGCTTGATGCACCACAATGTCTCTTAAAAGTCCACAGCACTGGTAACCAGTTTTTCCCCATCACAGTCCGATTTGGGCATTAGAAGGATAGTCTCTGTAATGGGTCTTAGGAAGGTTTTAACGATCCCATTCTGGGCCACTCGTACTTCCACTTTGCGAACCCTTTCGTCTTCGCTTGGGATAGTTCTTATTATAAGTCCCATGGGCCATTCATTTCTTGCCACCTGTTTATCTTTCAACAAGACCACATCCCCCACTTGGATATCTGGTTTTACTGTTTGCCATTTGTGGCGTTCTTGAAGTGTCACCAGATACTCGCGTCTCCAGCGGTCCCAAAATGTGTTGGCCAAGTACTGCACCTGTCTCCACTGTCGTTTGTACATATCCTTAGAATGGAAGTTTTCGACTGGGGTGGAGATGTTCCCTACTTTCTGGGTTAACAGCATTGCTGGTGTCAGAATACTTGGCGATTCTGGATCTGTTGACACTGGGATCAAGGGCCTAGCATTGACTATTGCTGATATTTCGGCCATGAATGTGGTTAGCACTTCGTGAGTGAGTCGAGTCAGGTCGGTTTTTAGCATTATAGAATCCAAGATACGCCGAACCACTCCGATCATGCGTTCCCATGCTCCGCCCATGTGAGAAGAGTGAGGAGGGTTGAATGTCCACGTGCACTCTTGGTCGCGCAGGTATCTTTGGATACTATTGTCTCTATTGTACTTAGTGTTAATTTGTAATTCCTTGCATGCTCCAACGAAATTGGTACCACAATCGGAGCGTATTTGTTTAACTGGTCCTCTGACGGCAAAGAACCTTCTGAGGGCATTTATGAAGCTTGAAGCATCCATAGATTCTATAACCTCGATGTGTATAGCTCGTGTGCTCATGCAGGTGAAGAGTACCGCCCATCGTTTGCTGTTTGCTAGCCCGCCTCTAGTTCTACGTGAGATGATCATCCAGGGCCCAAATACATCGAGTCCTACATAGGTAAAGGGGGGCTCTGTATTAAGTCTGTCGATAGGTAGATCCGCCATCCTTTGGTCTTGGCTTTTGCCTCTCAGCATTCGGCACCTAACACATTTGTGGAGATTACTGGCCACGCACCTTTTCATGCCAACGACCCAAATGCCCGCCGCCCTAATAGCGCCTTCGGTGAAGTGTCGTCCCTGATGCATGACTTGTTCGTGGTAGTGGCGCACCAACAAAGTGGCGATGTGATGCCGGCCAGGGATGATGAGAGGGTTGCTTTCCTCCCTGCTCAGTTGGGACTTATTGAGGCGGCCTCCTACTCTCATGAGGCCGTCGTTGTCGATGAAGGGATTCAACTTCCAAAGTGGACTGTTTTTGTGAACACTCTTCTTTCCGCGAATGCAATTGATCTCTTCCGCATATGTTTCTCTTTGAACATGACCGAGAACAGTTTCCTTAGCCTTTGTAATTTCCTCTACGGTGCGCAGCTCTTTGCAGATGTGCCAGCCGTGGCAGCCGGTAGTTTTACCATCTGATGTCTGGCGGAAGGTGGAGGCTATATGCCCGAGATGGGCTACTGCTCGCAGAAGGGCCGGCAGGTGATGGGCTGTTCCCGAAGACATGTACTTTCATGCGGTACTCCGTGATTTCTTTTTCTATGTCGTCATCTTGGTACCACAGGAATCTTAGGTAGTTACGGTTGTCTTCTCAAACAAGGAAGCAGTGGAACATCTGTTGAATGTCTGCGGTTACGGCGATAGGTTCCTTGCGGAAGCGGATCAGCACTCCCAGAAGACTGTTTGTCAGATCCGGCCCGGTGAGGAGAACATCGTTTAGGGAGACTCCCTGATGCTGAGCGCTGGAGTCGAATACCACTCGGATTTGGCCAGGTTTCTGGGGGTGGTAGACGCCAAACGACGGGAGGTACCAGCATTCTTCGCTTTCTTTCAGTGGGGGCGCCGACTCTGCATGGCCACTGTGGAAGATTTTTTGCATGAAGGCCAGAAAGTGTTCCTTGGTCTCCGCTTTCCTTTGTAGGTTACGGCGGAGCGAAGCGAGCCTAGACATAGCATGGTCTCTGTTGTTTGGGAGGCGTCTTCTTGGCGAGCGGAAAGGTAGTGGGGCCACCCAACTGCCCAATTCGTCCTTGAAGAGCTCCTTATCCATTAACCTCAAGAATTCTTTGTCTTCCATTGATGGCGCCTGTTTGTCGTCGTCCTTTGTGGTCTGGAACACTGTACTCCCTAGGTTGTTGGGGTATTTCCTTGCCACAGGCGCGTCGCCATAGTTCCTTTTGGTCTCGAGCTTCTCATGGACCTGAAAATGGTTCGGACAAGGTTTGAAGTGGGACATACGACCGTTCTCCAACAAGTTCGTCTGTAGGGCGCCTACGTTGTCGGGTCCTCGTATCCTGTCTATGCATACTTCTCCCACTACCACCCATCCTAGATCGAGCCTTTGAGCGCTTGGGCCGTTGTGGG
>WSYH01006326.1:0-38930 GCA_036426205.1 Ascaphus truei
ATTTAACACCTCAAGTCATAAATCGCACACTACACGGGTCGAGTGATGGGCTCTAGTGACATTCCAAGAGACCCTGTTTTTGAGTAAACACCTTGCCTGCTTTATTGAATATAACAATGCCTGAGGAAGAGATCAGTGTATCTCGAAAGCTCGCACAAATAAAAGCATTTTGTTAGCCACAGAATGGTATCGTCTATTCATTTTTGATTATTAAAGCTCGGCTAACACGGTACTGATACCTTTCTATATATATATATATATATATATATATATATATATTGCATTCCGGCAACCACCAAACCTCAAACAAAAATTAGTCAGCAGAAAACTTCACAACGATTTTAAAGACATGAATAACGGCACAAAACCGTGCAGCAACACACGCTGCAAACTCTGCAAACATATTTGCCAGGATCCCACAGCAAGTCACAACCATAGAACATTCAATGTTAAAGGATCATACAGCTGCACATCCACGAATATAGTGTATATGATTCAATGCAAAATGTGACCAAGGTTTGCTACATTGGGGAAACCAGCCAAAAATACAAGGAAGAATGAATATGCACAGACACTCTATACTCCATCACAAGAGGAAGATACTGCTCACCTGTGGGAATCACTTCTCACAACCAGATCATTCCTAAATGATTAAAAATCAAATCCTCAATGGAATGTTATTAAAGCACCAGAAACGGAAAACATATTGAACTCAAAATGTAAGACTCTTTGACACCAAAACCAAAGGACTTAATGTGGAAGGTTTTCTCACACCCTACCAAAAATGGCTGTAATTATCTGCTTGCCTTTATTCTTATCCACACTTTCTCTTCCCCCCCCCCCAGCATCCCTTCCCCTCCCCACCTTTCTTTGACACTGTCCCATGGCTTCAAACACTTAACACCCGACCTTATCTACAGCAAATATCTGTTTTTTTTTTGTTTTTTTTCTCTCTACACTGTTTTAGCATTGATTCCTGTGTAAATCAGTATTGCTGACCTGAAGAAGAGAGGAGAACTCTCGAAAGCTTGTCCTATGACATAAATTGTTAGTCCAATAAAAAAGGTATCACCTAATACTGAAGAACTCATTTATTCTGCACTATCGCAACTGGAATAACACGGCTACTTTCTGCTTTATATATATATATATAAACCATACGATACCGGTTGCAACACGACATCAAGGGACAGCACGCAGGTAAGTAAATCAAAAAAGTTCTATATTTGATAAAAGACACAAAAACGATATATATACTGTATATATCATAAACAAGGAACAAAGAGTAGGGCTGTAAGTGTGATAAGTGAGTTCTAAAGTGATGGTGAATAGGACTAAATTATTAAATAATCAATTAGTGCTTATATAATATTACTAAATAAAAATTAAAGCAATAAGAAAATTAGAATAATAAAACCATATAACGGGAATATCAGAGAACAAACCAGTCCAAATGATGGAAACAAGGGGAAATAGTGTGCTCAAAACCAGTATAACTTCATCCAAATGAAAACTGATAACTCAGTGTATGACGATTTCATGAAGAAACCAGTGGGAATGGGTGTAATAAATAGACCTGTGAGTCACTTAAATCATAAACACATGAAAGTACTCAACTATTGCAGTCATGAAGTCTCTTACCCACTCGCACCATCTCTAGGGATTATCAGTGGCGTGCCAGCCATGAAGGGAAATCCAGAAGCAGCAAGAAAAGAGCAAATAGCGCACAGCCAGGGAGCAGGTGGTGATTAAAAATAAAGTTCAATTTATTTCAGTGCATGACTGATGACATCATCACCCCGTCGGGGAAAGAAAACACACCTACGCGTTTTGGACCGGTGGGTCCTTTATCAAGGAGTCTGGTAAATGGAGCAATCGGGTGTCTTATATACCCCTAACTAAATTAAAGCAATGAGGCACATCTGTGTACGATCGTGTAAAAACCTCAATGCGCCTGCGCATGACGTCACGCGGGGCGCCACCACATCAGGCACCAAGGCCTGTGGGTAAGAAATGCCCCCCCCCCGCGCTAACCCGTGCCTGCTCACTGAGGCATACAACTGAAAGTGTTGGCCTCTGACTCGGCAAATAAACCCGCCCCGTATAACATCACTACGGGTATCTGATAGGCTAAAGCGCACCGCTATTCAGCCAATAATTTAAATAAAGATGAAAAACAGGCATTATTATCCTTACAGAAAAATTCTACTATTGTCATCAAGAATGCTGACAAGGGGGAGCGGTGGTGGTGCAGAGTAGGACTGGCTACCTCAAGGAAGCCTATCGGCAACTTGGGGATGCCACTACCTACTCTGCATTACCAGGTGACCCCACAGAGGGGTTCATGAAATCTTTTAAAGAATTATTGGAGGTGGGGGAAATTACCCAAGTTTTGAGTAAGACAGAGAGTGCATATTTATGGAATCCATACCCTACTATTCCTGTTTTTTACCATCTCCCAAAGGTCCATAAGACATTGGTCGACCCCCCGGGGAGACCAATCGTATCGTCTATTGGATCTTTGGGAGATGGTTTATCGAAAATACATCGATCGATATCTGCAACCCTTTGTGAAGGGTTTACCCTCCTTTTTGTTGGAGTCGGGGGACCTAATCAAAAAACCTAGTCAGGTTAAATGGGGTCCACATTCTATATGGGTAACAATGGACGTCACGTCCTTCTATTCAGTTATAAAACATGACCAGGGGGTGGCGTCTGTCAATCATTTCATTGGGGGTCCAGATAGCAATCAATTTCACACAGCATTCATTTTAGATTCTATTCATTTTTTACTCACACATAATTATTTTTTCTTTGATCACAAATTTTACTTACAACAACAGGGCACAGCAATGGGCATGAGTTTTGCATCGGTGTATGCTAATTTGTTTATGGGGTGGTTGGAGTCACTGTTTATTTTCACCAGCACAAATCCATTTCGACAATATATCACATTTTATAAGAGGTTCATTGATGACCTCATTATGATTTGGGAAGGGGATTTAGACACTTTGCACAATTTTTTTCATTATATTAATTGTAATAATAATAATTTAATATTCACTTACAATTTTAATGTACATCACATTGACTATCTGGATATTCGGTTGTTTATTGATATTGAGGGTCAAATTCAAACAGAAACATTTAGAAAACCGAATTCGAGGAACATGTTGTTAAGAGAAGACAGCTGCCACCCACCTGCTGTCATAAAAGGTATCCCCAAAGGCCAATTCCTCAGAATGAGGAGGAACTGCTCTACGGAGGAGGGTTTCGTCCGACAGTCTGAGGAATTGAGCCATCGATTCCAGCAAACAGGGTATAACACTAAGAATTTAGCCAGTACCCTTCAGGAGTTTTCATCTATGAATAGGGAGGACCTATTATATACCGGGCAGGGTAACCCGCGAATGGATGCAGTATCTTCTAATTTGAAAAATAATTATGGTAAGGGCAAAAATTGAAATGTATCACAAACGAATGAGGACGTTCCTCTCATGATTACGCAGTATAATAAATGTACTGCACCGACACACTTTATTCGAGCAAATACCCAGTATGTACCTGGCAGATACCTGGAATGCGCCGCTCCTCACCTCTGACAAGCCCCGTTGTGTTTGCCTTCCCAGCCTGGGTTCATGCCTGGCTGACGGGCGGCTGATCTGTTAAATGATAATGATTAGGATATAATAGGCTGCAATGCTTTGCGTGTCTACCAGATGGCATAAATTCATGAATTGTAATGCAGTATATATATATATACTGTGCAGTATTGCAGCCAGTGGGAATAAAATGCTTCAATCCCTGCCTGGAAAATAACCCAATGCACTCGGGCAGAAAACAGTCACAAACCTCAATACACCCGGGTATACCCGAATTCGTGGGACTTGCCGAGCTCGAATAAAGTGTGTCGCCAGTGTACAGTAGTCAGCAAGTTCAAAACATCATTCGTAAATATTGGAGTATCTTGTTAATGTATTGGAGCCTGAAAGATTGTGTTATGAAGGGCCCCTGGTTTGTATACCGGAAGGCCAAAACCATTGCTACATATGTATCACCAAGCTATGTTACTTCATCCCCCTCTACTAGAAAATTCATAACGAAAGGATCCTATAGGTGTGGAGGTTGTAAAATATGCCAATTCATGTTACTTTCCAGGCACTTTAGGGGCTCCACCACTAGTCTGGAATTCCCTATTAAATCCTGTATAAATTGTGACACGCAGTATGTTATCTATCTCTTGACATGCGGGTGTGGAATAAATTATGTAGGGAAGACTACCAGATCTTTAAAAAGCAGAATACTTGAACATGTAAGATTGATTAACAAATGAGACTGGTCACACCCAATGTGAAAAAGGGGTTATTAAAGGACTTACAGTGAAAGGAATTGAAAAAGTATTTGCTAGTGAGAGAAGGGTGATTTGCTAAATATTTTGGACCGCAGGGAGGCATATTGGATTGTTATGCTTCAAACCAGAACTCCCTGCAGTCTAAATGTGGAGTGGAACTTGAGCCATTTTCTAAAACACTAAACTCTGTGAAATTATTATTGATCTTCATTCTGATTTTGGAATATTACTAATATGTTGTAGACTGTTTACGGTTAAGAGACTTGATACTAATATCCTAGTTTGCATACCATTCACGTGGACGTATCATATAATCATGGAATATTGTAATTATTATTTTGGATATGTTTCGACTTGTTAAATGCGATTGATATAAGTTAGATTACTGTAAATGCTGGGATTTAGAATTGTTGATTCATTTATTTCTTCACTCCTTGGAGGATATTTATAGACTTATAAAAAGAATGTCTAATTTGTTTTTAATATCTTGATACACTACCGACACGATTTATTCGAGCAGGGCTAGTTCCGCAAGCCGGGGGATGCCCCGGCTTGCTAGCCCCACTCCCTCGGCGTGCCGCGCGTCACCGATGCGCGGTCACGCTTCATCGGGTGCCTGCGCCCTCTGCGCGCATGCCCAGGGCTCCCCGAGGGAGCCCTGGTGTGCCGTGATATTTGGGACGGCGGTGGGGGGTTCCGGGGGGCCCGGCGGACCCGGAGAGGCGAAGGAGAAGCCCCGATCGGAGGGCCGCTCCTCCGAGGCTTCGGCGCGCGTTCGGGACACCCCGGCGCGCGCCCGGTTACTGTCGCGGCCGAGACCGGGCAAATGCTCGAATAAACTCGGCCGCGACAGTATATGTTTTAATCATTTGGACAATGTTTGTATGTTATGTAGTTAATGATTTGTCACGTAGGTATTGATCCAATGACAAGTTTTTGTTTTTATTATTATACATGTGAAATGTGTTTTGTGGGATTTGGAGCAATGGGGGTCTGATATCTGTCTCTAAGACATTGCAATTGTGTTCTTTATTCATGAAAAAAGAATTATATTCTTTATGATTGCAGTTCTATTATTGTACTGTTAGAGGTGTGCGTCCTGTTTTGGCTGTACTTGGGTGGTATGAGGGGTGGGCATATCGCTTGTTCAGCCTGGCTTTATTGGCTGAATAGCGGTGCGCTTTAGCCTATCAGATACCCGTAGTGACGTCATACGGGGCGGGTTTTTTTGCCGAGTCAGAGGCCAGCACTTTAAGTTGTATACCTCAGTGAGCAGGCGCGGATTAGGGCGGGGGGGCGTTTCTTACCCACAGGCCTTGGTGCCTGATGTGGTGGCGCCCCGCGTGACATCACGCGCAGGCGCAATGAGGTTTTTACACGATCGTACACAGATGTGCCTCATTGCTTTAATTTAGTTAGGGGTATATAAGACACCCGATTGCTCCATCTACCAGACTCCTTGGTAAAGGACCCACCGGTCCGAAACGCGTAGGAGATGTGTTTTCTTTCCCCGACGGGGTGATGATGTCATCAGTCATGCACTGAAATAAATGGAACTTTATTTTTAATCACCACCTGGCTCCCTGGCTGTGCGCTATTTGCACTTTTCTTGCTGCAAATGATGGAAACAGATGAGAAAAAAAGTCCAGATACAGAGATTAATTGTCAGTCACAATGTGGAGAAGGCTGCTCCTTGGTTGATCTAGCCAGATCAGAAGAGTCTAAAAAACAAAGACAAAAAGAAGCGCCAGCTCCATGGCATAATATTGTTTGTAAAATTGACAATTTATTAAAAAGCAGAAAGTGGCCGCCAGGAATTGCACTCACTTCAAATAGTGAAAAAACATTCAAGGGAGACAATCTGTAAACCAGCTGAGACTGTAGGAGGGTAGAAAGCCAGATATTGCTGTAGATATACACAAGAGGTAAATGAGGATACTTATCCGTGGCTGGATGGAAGATGGTAGTCAGTGTAAGTAGGAGGGGTGGTGGTGTTAGGCAGGTAGCTGAAACACCAACCGGTGTAGTAGGAAGATATCCAGTTGTCAGCTACTTCACTCCATGTGCCTGATGTGAAATCATAGTCCCAGCATTCAGACCTTAGAACACCCAACTCCGCAATAACAACTCTGTTTTGCCCGGAAGTATCCTCTACCTTTCTTCGTGTGTAATAGGATATTGGCAGACCTCGACACAGCCTCAACCTGCGTCACGACGTCACGACGTCCTGACTAGTTTCGGCACGTGAGTGACTTTTTCAAAGGATGTTAGGTTGCTGCCTGCTGGAGCATTATATACCATTATGGGAAATCACAGTGAGTTAGTTACAGCTGAAACAATGCGGCAGCCACCTATCATGTTGTGAAAAGGTTCATCAGCAAAGAACAGATAATTAGACATCTTAGATTACAATTAAATAACTATCAAATAATTTAAAAAAATCTGTTACATATAGCAATGAACAAAAAAATAAACAGATCTAAAATGACACTATATTAAGCTCCAAATCAATCAATGGTAACCTATATCTTAATCATAAAAATTATAAAAAAAACTTTTGTAATATATAAACTAAACAAAAGTAAACCATTTGAATTTTCCTGTGGCTCTGTGCTAGATTAGTCAGTTTATTAGATCAAATTAACTAAGTTTCAATAAAGCTAATATAAGCAGCATTTGCACACTGGAAGATTCAAGGCTATTGTACAATATAAAATAAACTTGCTAACATTGAAAACTTAAAGCAACCTGATATTGGAATGTATATGGACTAGATGTATTATGGATATAAATATAGATATAGCATAGAGATTGGGTGCTGATACACCAACAATAGGGTGAAAAATATATATAGTAGAATGTTAATATTAGTATAGCCACATAGGGTGACTACTCGGCTATACAATATTTTATGCTGACAGGAAGAATTTATTAGGGCACTAAAAAATAGTTGCCCTAATAAATCGAGTGCATAGGGAATGCACTAGACTAGAATGCTGGTATCTATGCATTCATTTAACCCCTGTGGTGACAGTGTACCTAAGCGTTAAATCCCGTAGGATTCACGTATACACAGGGTTTTGAATCTGTCTCCTCCTAGTTTAGAACTGGGAATCGTTTCTATACCAATAATTTTGAGACTTGCAGAATCCTTGGAGGGAACATTATAAAAGTGACGGGGCACACTATGAGTAAGAGTACCCTTAATGATCGCACGTCTATGCTCCAGGAATCTAAGGCAAAGGGATCGTTTAGTCCATCCGACATATTAGATGTTGCAGGCACATGACAAGACATAGATCACAAAAGTGGTCAAACACTGAATAGAACATTGAATGGGATAGTTGTACCCATGAAAGGAGGATGAGAAGGACTGGGATACTGTCATGTGTTTACACATAATGCACCTAGACCTGTCCCATCTGCAGCTATCTAAGTGACCTACCTCACGATCCATTGTGGGGCCAGTTCCCTAAGTCTACTGGGGGCCAATTGGTTCTTAATGTTGGTAGCTGACTGTAACAGGGGAGTAATCCCTGTTCAAGTAATGTGCCTTTAATCTAGCAGTGTGGTGGTTAACTGCTGGTAGTCAATTAATAAACACCACCTGCCTGATTTAAATTGCTTACAAAAGCCTGTCTGTTGATACAGGAAGTGACTCCTTAGCTCACTTGTGAGCTGACCTTTGGAGACAGAGCAGGGGTTCTTGAGTCTCCCAGGAGAGACTGACCAAGAGAACACAGATCTCTGGAGCTGACCACGTCTTGAGCTCTGCCAGAAGACACAACAGAGCTGATTTCAAGACACAGGGAAAACTACTAAACCTGAAGCTGACACACCCTGAGGGAAGAGAGCTGAACCAGGAAGTGAGAAGATTTTCCCTCCAAGAAACAGATAAGACTTTCATTCTTAAGAGACTTCTTATATCTACTTATTTCATGGTATGTGTTTGGGGCTGGGAGAAATGCTTCACTAAGGGAGATGTGAATTAATTGCACAGTGTTTCACTAGAAATACTCCCAAGTGAATAGAAGCTTTGCCCCCCCCCCCTGTGTTTGGATGGATTTCCTGATGAAAAGGAAAAGGCACAATAAAGCCTTATTATAATTTCACCTTATAAAAGTCTCCAATTATGTACCTCTGTGAACGTCCGTCTACATATGGTGTCAGAAGTGGGATGAGAGGTGTCTTTGTAGTTAAAAAGGACCGGAGATTTTTTATGTGAATTTTTTTTAATGCTTTTTGCCTACAAACAGTCTGAGCAACTTAGAAAAAAACCCCAAAAAAAAACCTCATGCAGCAGAGATCAGAGTTAAAGGGATACACACCACTGAAAACTTACAAAACACAGATGGACTCTTTGCCCCAAACCCAAGAGGAGAGAGACTGCTGAAGCAGCTACACCTTATTTGCCTATCACAAAGTATAATATGGTCATTGAAATAGGGGTTTTGCCTTCCAGCCATAGTCAGGGTTCAAGAAGTGAGTCAGCCCTTAAAAAGGGATAGGTGTTTGTTGTTTTCAAAAGTTTGCTGAAGCAGTGAATACAGATGGTGACCCACGAGTGGTACTGATTTTGCAAATAAAGGTTGCCACACTGCATAGGGCTACCAGCTGTGAATGGAAATTGATACAAGACTGTGCTGAAGCAGGGGAATTTTTAGCAAACAAATGCTGAGTGTAAAATTGCCCTATAGGGGAAAAAGGGATTTCTGAATTGTGTAAAAGGTATTTCAAAGCCAATTGCTGAGTGTTGAGTCACCCTGCAGGGAATGAAAGAAATAGTCCACTGCAAAGAATGTTTTTTTTCTGCAAGTAAAAAAGTCTGCCTATATATATCTTGGGAGAAAAACAAACACCCAAAGTGTGAAGTGTGAATGCCATAATACCCAAAAATGAGACTGAAAATTACTGAACTCAGGCAGAAAACCAAATTCTGTTGCTGAAGCGGAGGAATTGCACCTAGCAAGTATATGGTGTAAAGCAAACAGACGTTTTTACCTAGCAACCACACATTCAGCATACCTAATGAGAGATTAAACCTAGCAAGTAAATGGTGTAAAGCAAATAGACTTTTTTACCTAGCAACTGCACATCTTGTATACCTGATGAGGGAAAATGCATGCACAGTACTGCTGATATTGTAAAACTTATCCAAGAAAGAAAAATTCTACAGAGATGCCTGTGAGAGCTATAACCTCTACAAGCAAAATATGCCCACCTGTAGGACTACCCCAATTGGGGGTTCTAGCAAATACAGTGGCAACAGCTGCAATAGCACCTCCTGAGGTCAGGAAGAAAATGACACCTGATAGCCTAAAAATGGAGGACAAGATGCAGCGTTCCTGTAATGAACCCTCCCCCACGGAAGAGTGGCCTTCCAGTCCAATAAAGAGGAAGACATCTCTTACGGGGAACCCGAACGGAGGAACACCCACAAAACACCCCAAGAATGGTGGGGGTGCCTGAACTCGGAACGAACAGAAAAGACCGCTCCCTTTGATGACGAATATGATCAGCAGGAGACAGAGCAGGAGCAGTGGATCACCGAATATTTCCGTCAGCTACTACAGTTGCAAGAAAAGCCGGGTGGATCCAGTGACGCTGCTAAAATTTCAAATAAAGGAGACCCCAGTATTCCTGATGGGACGGAGTCATCCAAAACAAAAAAGCGGAAAAAGAAAAAGAAAAGTGGTTCTTCACTTACCGTGGAAGGAACAGACACATCCTCAGATCCTGTGGAGGAAAAGGGGGACCGAGTTGCCCTGCAGCCTAGAGAAAATGGAGAATTCATCCCGCGGTTAACCGAATATCCAGAGGGCCCAAGGCAGAAGTCGTGTACCCCAAAGAAGTGTCTGTCCGGTGCCAACAGGGAGGAACCCTCAACCAACCATCCCAGGGAAGTGGAGCCTGAACCAGTGAGTGACGATCCCTTGACCAACCCTGAAGATGCCCTGAAAAATGCCAGGCATGACTGTGATATGCTCCGTGAACAATTGAAACAAAAGGAAGATGGTTACACAGAGCTACAGAAAAATAACGTGAAGCTACAGGAATATGTGCTTGCAATGTACTCTTTAGCCAGGACAGAATTGGACGATCTCAAGACTGAGCTAGATACTGCAAATGCTACTATTTCGCCATGAATGAAAAGCAGAGCCAATCTGATAAAATGGTGGCTACGCTAAAGCGGAAGTATGAGGAGGCACTGAAGCAGATGACAGTCTTCCAGCAAGAGGTTCACACTCTTCGTATAGAGCTGAATGCCTCACATCATGAGACCAACAGCTGCCGCATAGACCTGGAAGTTTCCAGAAAGGAACTACACAGTCTCACTGAGGAGCTGGACATTGCTAAAGAAACTATTGCAAATCTTAATACAAATCTCCAAGTCTCCCAGAAGGAGCTTCAGACCCTAACCTAGAGAAGGATGTCTCACGCCAGGAGACTGTCTGTCTCAAAGCAGAAGTGCGTAAATGGAAGGAGGACTGCAAAGAGGCCCTGAATAATACAGAGACTGAAAAAGGAGAACATTTAAGATTACAAAGAAAAAACGTAAAACTCAAAGAAGAAAATTTTAATTTGACAAACGACGTCAAGGAAAAAAATGAAAAGCTGCACGAGCTTAAAGAAATAAATAGACTTTTGGAAGGTGAGAAGTTTGAAGCAGAGCACCGACTGCAGAACCAACTGCAAGGTCTCCGTACGCACCTCGAGAAGGCAGAGGAGAAGCAGCGAATTCTGCAGGATGACAATCTGCAGGCTGTTAAAGAAATTCAAGTGCTGCAGGAACGTCTGATGACCCAGTATGTCCCCGAAAAGCAGCATGAGAAACTGAAGGCTACCCTGAGCATCACCAAAGCAACGCTAAAAGCCAAGCTTAGAACCCAGGTGATGTGGCACAAAAGGAAGCACAAGAAGGTCCAGAAACTGAAACAAGTAACTGTGGCCCAAGCAAAGAAGTTCATAGTGCTTCACAATGCAATAAAAATGTGGAAGCAAGCTCAGAGAAAGCAAAGCATGCAGATAAATTCCCTGAGAAGGGACTTGCAAGACGCACTCAAAAAAACAGGGATCTGTCGTGGATGATATTACAGTCCTACAAGGACAAGTATTGACCCTGACTAAGCGTCAGTATCCCACAGCCTCAAAAACCCATGAAGACAAGGGTACAGTGAAAGCTGGGAATACCGCTCATCTGAAAGACAAGGTTGCAAAATCTGAACCACCTAAACATGCACTAGCAAAACCTTCAGCCACCCAGCAGGCAACAAAAGAAGGTACACGTGCTGAATTAAAACCAGAAGAATCCTTAGCTGACGAAGCTGAAAAGATGGGACATTCTCTGGAAGTGGGTGTGGAATTGCAACTTAATCTAAAAGGGGCTGAACTAGCAACCCATTGAGTGGGAAAAGGGCAGAGAGACAGCTTCAAGAGCGGAAAACTCAAAGGGCTGTTTTTAAACGCTCTGCAACTGCTGCCATACAGTATGCCTACAATAAGATGAGCACCCGACGTGAAATCTCATGACCGCGCACGTATAAAAAAGACTATACTTGGAAAAAGTCCTCCTCGTGCGACTGAGGGGTGCTGATCTCAAGCACCTTCAGGAGGAGACGCGAATAAACTGGTGAAAGGGCTCCAATCCCAGCAGGACTGAGGGTTCTCTTCCTCCATCCACTCTCATTCAAGTCACAGAGATATCTAGAATGAGAGTGGAAGGATGGGCTTTGGCCGTGGCAAGCCCGAGCTTCCCACAAACAGGGGAGGTATGTAACAGGGGAGTAATCCCTGTTAAAGTAATGTGCCTTTAATCTAGCAGTGTGGTGGTTAACTGCTGGTAGTCAATTAATAAACACCACCTGCCTGATTTAGATTGCTTACAAAAGCCTGTCTGTTGAGACAGGAAGTGACTCCTTAGCTCACTTGTGAGCTGACCTTTGGAGACAGAGCAGGGGTTCTTGTGTTTCCCAGGAGAGACTGACCAAGAGAACACAGATCTCTGGAGATGACCATGTCTTGAGCTCTGCCAGAAGACACAGCAGAGCTGATTCCAAGACACAGGGAAAACTACTAAACCTGAAGCTGACACACCCTGAGGGAAGAGAGCTGAACCAGGAACTGAGAAGATTTTCCCTCCAAGAAACAGATAAGACTTTCATTCTTAAGAGACTTCTTATATCTGCTTATTTCATGCTATGTGTTTGGGGCTGGGAGAAATGCTTGACTAAGGGAGATGTGAATTAATTGCATAGTGTTTCACTAGAAATACTCCCAAGTGAATAGAAGCTTTGTTTCCCCTTCCCCTGTGTTTGGATGGATTTCCTGATGAAAAGGAAAAGGCACAATAAAGTCTTATTATAATTTCACCTTATAAAAGTCTCCAATTGTGTACCTCTGTGAACGTCCGTCTACACTGACAAAGGAGTGGGGATTGTTCTCCAAGATCGGGATGACTATCTCTCCGAGTCTCATAGACTCCTGTCTGATACCAGGGCCTACAGTATTCTCAATAGTGATCCCACCCTTCTCTTTCAAACACAACTTACTTAAACAAGGTCTGGATGACCACATTCTTAACAAAAATGAATTGAAATATTTATATATATATCTAACCCACGGATGCCGATATTTTACCACCTTCCAAAAGTGCACAAGAGCCTTGTAAACCCTCCAGGTAGGCCCATCATATCAGGAGTTGATTCCATGACGTCAAGGGTGTCCAGATATGTAGACCCCTTTTTACAGCCTTATGTGGTCCAACTTTGGTCATATCTTAGAGACACCCTTCATGTCATTGACTCCATCTCTTCCATTGAATGGAAACTGACTTATAGATGGGCCACCTGTGATGTTCAATCTTTATATACATGTATTGAGCACACAAAGGGTCTCGAGGCAATAGAGCACTTTCTTTCGGCTGACATTTCTCTTCAGCCCAATCAATGCAGGTTTGTTCTGTCTCTCATCCAGTTCATTTTGAGCAATAACTATTTCCTGTTTGAGGATGTCTTCTAACTCCAGACCTGTGGTACGGCCATGGGTCCAGATTTGCCCCCAGCTATGCAAACCTCTTTATGGGGTTCTGGGAATCCAAAAACATCTGGAATAATGCACTGCTGGGGGCACGTCTGGTATTCTATGGCCGCTACATTGATGATCTTCTGATCATCTGGGATGGGGATGGAGACTGCCTCAAACAGGCAATGGATGATTTTAATAACAATGATCTAGGACTTACATTTACTTATCAGAGTCACACCCATGAATTGTATTTCTTGATCTGGTTTTATCAGTCGACGTGGATAACATCATTAAAACTAAAGTTCATTTTAAGGATGTAGCAGTGAATGGTTATCTCCATGCAAGGAGTAACCACCATTCAAAATGGATTCAAAACATCCCTCTGAGTCAATTTAATAGACTCAGACGGAACTGCTCAACTTCGTCTGACTTTGAAAGTCAATCACATCGACTGATCCCCCAGTTCATTTCCAAAGGGTATGACTCTGATATGGTCCTAGAGTCTTATCATAAAGTGAGAGCGATTAACAGAACGGATCTTCTTCATAAATCCAAATCTAAAATTTCTGTTAATGATCGTGGTAAAAAAATGTCTGCATCCGATGGTGTCAAATTCATCACTAAATTCAGTGAGTACTCCAGACAAATTACAGATGTGCTAAATCGGCACTGGAATATAGTCATGTGTGATCCACACTTAAATAAAATTCTCACCCCTAGGGTTCCTGTCATTTTCCGTAAAGCTACAAACATTAAGAACCAATTGGCCCCCAGTAGACTTAGGGATCTGGCCCCCACAATGGATCGTGAGGTAGGTCACTTAGGTAGCTGCAGATGTGACAGGTCTAGGCGCATTATGTGTAAACACATGACAGTATCCCAGTCCTTCTCATCCTGCTTTCATGGGGACAACTATCCCATTCAAAGTTCTATCCAGTGTTTGACAACTTTTGTGGTCTATGGGCCTCATGCACAAAGCGCCGAAAAGCGATTTATCGCCATTTTTTCGCCAAAAAAGCCTTTGCGATTCAGTAAGTGCCGATAAGTGGCCAAAATAGGCAATTTTTCTTCCAGATAAAAAATTATCGGCAGGCGGATGCCAATAAGTCACTTATCGGCACTTTTTGAACTCGGCTGAATTCAGGTAGCCCCGATCAGCATTTCGCTGCTGATCGGCACTGCCGAAAAGAGAATTTATCGCCAATCCGTCTCGCCAACTTAAAGTTGGCGGGTTGGTGGTGTATAAGCATCGGCAAGGGCGACACTTAGAAAAAATCAGGCCTTTTTCCTGGCTCCGATTGATGCCGGGGTCTCTGGAGCTGATACCCGTTAATAGCAGCACAGGAGGACACCAGCATGCATCCGAGGCAGGAAAAATGCATGTAAAGCCCACTTCATTACCTTAGCGGCTAACCGCTAAGGCAATGAAGGGGTTAACCAGCCGTTCCAGGTTTATTGTGGGTAGCAGGGGTGAGCGAAGGGGGTATTTGGCCCTTGGTGGTTGTTTAGGGCTTGCACTTAACCCCTTCATGAAGGGGTTAAGCCCTCCCGCTACCCACCCACAAACCCTAAACAACCACTGTTGGGGCTAATACCCCCATCACCCACCCCCGCTACCCACAATAAAAAAAATACACACACAACAGCCCCACACTAAATAAATAAATAAAAAAATAAAAAAAAAATAAAAAAAAATATATATATATATATAAATAAATATATTATATATATATATATTACCCCAACAACCCCTATACCCCCTAACATATACATATATGCACATCAATGATACTATAGGCCGGCGGGGGCCCTCGGGTATTATCCGCAGGCCTGCAGTACCAATTCTGTGCCCCCCCCAATTAATGTCAAAACACATACATACGTATAAATAAATAACCCGCCCCCCCTAACACATAAAGTATAGTAATAGGCACAATTACTATTATCCACAAATGGATAATAGTGAATGTGCCCATTTTAAATACATAAAGAACAATACATACATTAAATACATATTGCACTCACCCATGTCCAGCTGCCACGATGAAGGTCATCCTCATCTTCATCCTGCCCATGTCCCCTCCGCTGCTGCAAAACAGAAACAAGAAAAAAACATCCAATGTAATGTCCCCTAACCCCTTAATCACCATAGCGGTTATTAACTGCTACAGTCATTAAGGGGTTAACCCACCCTCACCCACCACTCGGGAAGCCTACATACCCTCCCCCACTAACCCCCCACCCTCACCCACTACCCACAAGGGAGGCTTACCCACATACCCTTGGGGCCAATAACCCCTTCCCCCACCCCCATTACCCACAATTAAAACAATACACAGCCCCACAATAAACATCATTCTATTTATTAAATACATAACCCACCCCCTGTGCCCCCACAAAAATGCATGATTTATCCTTTTACATACAGGGTTCATAACCCAGCCCCACGCGAGTCCCCAGTGGGCTTGACGGGTCACCTGACAGACCTACAGGGTACCAGCAACTTGTTTCATACAGGTTCTGGAGGCCTGCTGGTGGGTCCCGCCAAGCGCCATGGCCCCCAGGTGGTCTCTGTGGGTCACCGTAGGCAACAATTGGGTCCCCACGGTAGGCCCGCGGATGTCTGGGAGCCCCGGGTCACACCCACAGGTGTCTGAGGGGCCTCGGGTGGTTCTCACTGGGGTTTGGGGACTCACGGGTGCTCACTATGGGTCCGCAGTGCCTCCACAGATGTGGGGCCACCGGTTCTTCCCCGCACACTACGGGTCCGCGGTGCCCCCACGGATGTGAGGCCACCGGTTCTTCCCCGCAGACTACGGGTCCGCGGTGCCCCCACAGATGTGGGGCCACTGGTTCTTCCCCGCAGGTATCACTCATGGACCACGCAGCCTGGTACCCGTGAGATACCCGAGGATACCTCAGGTGGTCTCCAGACGTCTCACGCAGAACCAAGGAACCAACCCCGAATGTAAAATAAATAAACCTGACCTATACATTCAATACATACATCCTCCTCCCCCCCCCCCAACACCTACAGTACAATAATGTGCAAAATAACTATTATCCAGATAGGGATAATAGATTATTTGCCCATTATTAAACACATTAACTAGCATATTAAAATAAATAAAGTACTTCTGACCTCATCAATAAGAAGCCCCCATCGCCAGCAAAATCCTTGTCTTTCGTTGCCCACAAAATACATAGCCAATACATAGCCAATACATTGCAATTACATTCAGATATCAATTAACCCCTAAAACACCTTAACGGATAATAACCGCAAAGGTAATGGGTAAGGGGTTAAGCCACACTGGCCCGATACCCACCCTTCACCCATTCATTTGTACAGTGGCTTCATCATGCAACTATATATATACACACATATATATATACTGTATATACATATACATACAGTGGTCAACAAATCACCAAAAAATCTACTCGCCGAAAAAAAAAAAAAAATCTACTCGCCACTTAGTACCACACGTGTGCTGCTTGGGCCAATAGGAACTCACCACGATGTTAAATCCACTCGCCCGGGGCATGGAGAGAGAGAGAGAGAGAGAGAGAGATTTAAATAAAATACATTTCTTTTGGTCACTTACCATTACTTGACCCAGTCACCGACTCCCGTTGAACAGCTTACTCTCGACCAATCCACGACCAGGAACCCATAAAATAGTAAACCATAAAATCTTTTATTTGTAATCCATCTTCATCTGTATTCTTCTTTCTTGTATCTTCTACCGGGGTCTTATTGTCGCCTTCGGCCACGCCTGGTCTTCTTTCTTCTCCGGAGAACCCTGTATGTAAAAGGATAAATCATGTATTTATGGGGGGGGCACAGGGGGTGGGTAATGTATTTAATAAATATAATGCTGTTTATTGTGGGTCATTGTACTGTTTTTATTGTGGGTACTGGGGGTGGGGTGTTTCCCCAATGGTATGTGGGTAGGCCTTCCTTGTGGGTACTGACTGGGTGGTTAGGCCTCACGGGGTGGGGGGTTAGTGCGGGAGGGTATGTAGGCCTCCCGAGTGGTGGGTGAGGGTGGGTTAACCCCTTAATGACTGTAGCGGTTAATAACCGCTATGGTGATTAAGGGGTTAGGGGACATTACATTGGATGTTTTTATTCTTGTTTCTGTTTTGCAGCAGCGGAAGGGGCATGGGCAGGATGAAGATGAGGATGGCCTTCATCGTGGCAGCTGGACATGGGTGAGTGCTATATGTATTTATTGTATTTATTGTTCTTTATGTATTTAAAATGGACAAATGCACTAATTTTGCCAATTACTGTATTATGCCTTAATCCCTTCATTGCCTTAGCGGCTATCCTCTATGGTAATGATGCAGCATTAATGTATTTTAATAATATTGTGCGGACGCAGGGGGTCCCCTGAGCTGAACCGCATTGATTTGTGGCTCAGGGACCCCCTGCTTCCTGAGTTACAGGCCCTGGTTTGGGGCATCGGTTTCAGTGTCGCCGCCATCTTTATAGCATCCAAGACGCGACGTGGGCTTGTGTGTGTGTGTGTGGTGTGTGTGTGTGTATGCATGGGTGTGTGTGTGTGTGTGTGTGTGTGTGTGTGTGTGTGTGTGTGTGTGTGTGTGTATATATATATATGTGTGTGTGTGTGTGTGTATATATTAGTGTGTCACCACAAGTACCCAGTCACCCACCCTCTCCCTCACAGTCACCCACCATCACCCACCCTCTCCCTCACCGACCCACCCTCTCGTCACACACCCTCACCATCACCCACCCACCCTCTCCCTCACTCATTTATATCTGGCTTTATTTACTAGATTAGTAAGGAACTATGTACAGTAACTAGTTGTAGTAAAGTATAAATGTAATACAATAAATAAACGGTTATGTCAAAAACAAATGTTATTAGTTCTTACTAGGAATTTATTCCATTTCTTTTTTTAAAAGGTGGGACTGGGGCGAGTAGATTTTTGGGTGATTTGTCTACATAGAGATGTGTGTGTGTGTGTGTGTATACACACACACCAGCGGTCTGACAGAAGTATTCTCTGACATCCGGTGTCTGCCGCTGATACAGCGTAACTCCTCCCTACCGCCCTCCTGTCCCGCTCGTGCTCCATTCACATGGTCCTCTTCTCCCTCCGCCACCAACTGCTGTCCTCTGCCACTGCCGAGCTACGCTGCAGGATGCCGTCCTTCTCTCCCGCCGCCGCCGGCTGCTGTTCTCTGCCGCTGCCGAGCTTCGCTGCAGGATGCCGTCCTTCTCTCCCTCCGCCGCCGGCTGCTGTTCTCTGCCGCTGCCGAGCTTCGCTGCAGTATGCCGTCCTTCTCTCCCTCCGCCGCCGGCTGCTGTCCTCTGCCACTGCCGAGCTTCGCTGCAGGATGACGTCCTTCACTCCCGCCGCCGCCGGCTGCTGTTCTCTGCCGCTGCCGAGCTTCACTGCAGGATGCCGTCCTTCTCTCCCTCCGCCGCCGGCTGCTGTCCTCTGTCGCTGCCGAGCTTCGCTGCAGGATGACGTCCTTCTCTCCCTCCGCCGCCGGCTGCTGTCCTCTGTCGCTGCCGGCTGCTGACCTTCACTATATATCCATACATACATATATACATACAGTATATCTATATATATATATCTATATATATACATACATACATACACACACCAGAATATATGAGTTCTTCAGTATTTGTTGATACCTTTTTTTTATTTGGACCAACAATTTGTGTCATGGGACAAGCTTTCAAGAGTTTCCCTCTCTTCCTCAGGTCAAGCAATACCATAAATATATACACATATAAACATGCGCACACACAGTGTGTATGTATATGTGTGCGCATGTTTATGTGTGCATGTGCGCATGTTTATGTGTGTGCATGTTTGTGTGCGTGTATATGTGCGCATGTATGTGTGCGAGTGCGCATGTATGTGTGCGTGTGCACATGTATGTGTGCGTGTGCACATGTTTGTGTGTGTGCGTATATGTGTGCGTGTGCGCATGTATATGTGTGCGTGTGCGCATGTATACGTGTGTGCATGTATATGTGTGCGTGTGCGCATGATTATGTGTGAGTATGCGCATGTTTGTGCGCGTGCGCATGTTTGTGAGCGTGTATATGTGCGCATGTATGTGTGCGTGTGCGCATGTATGTGTGCGTGTGCGTATGTATGTGTGTGTGCATGTATATGTGTGCATGTATCTGTGTGCATGTATCTGTGTGCATGTGCGCATGTTTATGTGTGCGTGTGCACATGTTTATGTGTGAGTGTGCACATGTTTGTGTGCGTGTATATGTGCGCATATATGTGTGTGTGCGTGCATGTATGTGTGCGTGTGTGCGTGCGCATGTTTGTGTGTGTGTATATGTGTGCGTGTGCGCATGTACATGTGTGCGTGTGCGCATGTATACGTGTACGCATGTTTATGTGTGCGTGTGCGCATGTTTGTGTGTGCGTATATATGTGCGCATGTATGTGTGCGTGGGCGCATGTATGTGTGCGTGTGCACATGTATGTGTGCGTATGTTTGTGTGGGTGTGTATATGTGTGCGCGTGCACATGTATATGCGTGCGTGTGCATATATATCTATATCATACACACACATACCTACACACCTAAGCTCCGCAGAGCCCAGTGCCTGCAAAATGTCTCTGTAAAGTGCTATGTAAAACTAGCAGCGCTATACAAGAACAAGCCATTATTAATTTTAATAACACACATTGAATTGTACACATTCACATAAAATTAAATATACATATTGTTTACAGTATTATATATACAGATTTGATTTTAAATGAGTTGTTAATATTTAACTACACACGTGCAATGGAATAAGGTTTAATTAATTCATTCTGAGCTACTCTCCTTTTCTGCTGCTCTGTCAGTTCTGTGGGGAAGATCATGTGACCAGGCAATGACTGATATATTTGTGCTCATGCACGTGCACGGCTGTGGTGGGGGCAGGACTCACAAATGGGTGTGCCAGAGCCTGTTACAGAAAGGAAGGGGTTGTGACTTTCTAAAGGGTTGCTATAGAAACAAAAATGCTCATTACATTAGAATACATTAAAAATTGTCTTTCAAAGTTGTTTTTTTAAAAAAAAGAAAATGCTACTTTTTACTCACAGTACAGAACTGATTTATTACAAAAACCACACATGCAGGATATTGACTGAACTGCAGCTTTAAATTCTGCCCTTAAGCGGGATGCACTAAGCAACGCAACCTTAGCGTACGCTAAAGTTGCGTTCATCAGAACACGTCAGCTCGAGGTAGATGCAAAAAAATCTGGACTTAGAAAAAATTATTTTTGCATGTGCAAAACCAATACAACAGGGCGGCGGGTGTCCTCGGCTGACCCCGTGGGGTCCCCGAGGGAGCCTGGGGGTCGCGCGGGTGTCCCCGGCTGACCCCACAGGGGTCCGGGGGTGGGGGCCCCCAGCTCACCAAGCGGGGGTCCCCGCGGTAGTCCGGGGGTCCCCACGGCCGTTCCGGGGTCCCCGCGGGAGTCCCGGGGTACCCGTGGGCCTGCGCTACCAATGTTGCGCCTCCAAAAATAATAAAAAATATTTATAACTAAATACACACCCCTAACACATACAGTACAGTAATGGGCAAAACTACTATTATTCACATATGGATAATAATGCATTTGCCCATTTTAAATACATATAACTTTCAATAAATACAGTAAAAACATATTACACTTACCTTTTACAGGCACGCACGATGAAGGCCGTCTTCATCCTCATCTTCATCCTGCCCATGCCCCTCCGATGCTGCAAAACATACACAAGAATAAAAACATCCAATGTTATGTCCCCTAACCCCTTAATCACCATAGCGGTTATTAACCGCTACAGTCATTAAGGTGTTAACCCATCCTCACCCACCACTCGGGAGGCCTACATACCCTCCCCCACTAACCCCCCACCCCGTGAGGCCTAACCACTCTAACCCACTACCCAGCCAGGAGGCCTACCCACATACCATTGGGGCCAATACCCCCTCCCCCCACCCCCAGTACCCACAATAAAAACAATACACTGCCCCACAATAAACATCATTCTATTTATTAAATACATAACCCAGCCCCTGTGCGCCCCCATAAATAAATGATTTATTCTTTTACATACAGGGTTCATACCCCAGGCCCACGTGAGCCCCGGTGGGCCTGACGGGTCACCTCACAGACCTACAGGTTACCAGCAACATGTTTCACAGAGGGTCTGGTGGCCTGTTGGTGGGTCCTGCCAGGCACCATGGCCCACCAGGTGGTCTCCGCGGGTCACTGTGGGCCACAATTTGGTCCCCACGGTAGGCCTGCGGATGTCTGGGGGCCCCGGGTCAGACCCACAGGTTCCCACAGGTGGTACCTACGGGTCCACGGTGCCCCCACAGATGTGTGGCCACCGGTTCTTCCCCGCAGGTGTCCCCTGTGGACCACGCAGCCTGGTACCCGTGAGAAGCCCGAGGATACCTCAGGTGGTCTAAAGAGGTCTCTCGCAGACCAAAGGAACCAATCCTGTATGTAAAAAAAATAAACCGGACCTATACATTCAATACATTAATCCCCCCCCCAACACAAATACAGTGCAATAATGTGCAAAATAACTATTATCCAGATATGGTAATAGATTATTTGCCCATTATGAAACACATAAAACATGCATAAATCAAAATATGAATTTTTAATCTTAAAATCACCACATTGCATGTTACAATAAATCCAGCATCGATTGTAAATATAAACCAACAAACCAGCAGCTACACAAATGTATATGAAATGTCCCACAATTGCATTGAGTGTGTACATGATGCAATTAATCTGTGCATCATGTAAAACTATGCAAAATAAATGTACTGCTGCCGCCAAGCTTATTCTAAAGCTTAACCGCATTATTCTCCGTTTTTTCAATACTCCCGCCGAAATTGGCCGCGCGCCATCCGCATCTTGCGGCCGCGCGCGGCCGTTTCTTCAATCAGCGCTGAATGGCGCTGGACAATAGAAGCGCCTGCGGCGCCGGGAAAAAAAAAAAAAAGCCCGCATCTGAACGGGGTTTAAAATTACCTGCGGTGGTGGCCGCATTTGACTAAAGCGAGCCGCCACTGTAATAATAAAATACACTATGAACAATGTCCCCTAACCACCAATGCCATCATGAATCAAATAGAAACTAAGCAACATCAATACAATTAGCATCAATCAATTAATCAATTTCCTCAAACAATTACAATACAATACAAATCAATTATACAATTCCCTATTCAATTCCTAAAGCCAAACCATTGCCAAAAGAATTCTAATTTAAAGTTACCACCATCATGCTAATCTAACTACTAGAAATAAGCCATTACAAATAACCTGTAACTAAATACAAATTACATTATTCACAACAATGACAAAAGAAAGCTGATAAATACATTAGCCATACATGAAAAGAACATAAACATTAGCAAAACAATCAATTATTATCCCTGTATGTCTATCCATATAGATAGATAAACATAACATACAGGGGAAGAACCGGTGGCCACACATCTTTGGGGGCACCGTGGACCCATAGGGACCACCCAGGGGTCCCCAGACCCCCGTGGGAACCACCCAAGGCCCCTCAGACACCTGTGGGTCTGACCTGGGGCCCCCAGACATCCGCGGGCCTATCGTGGGGACCCACAGAGAGGGTTTTCAGGCGGTTCACTGCTGTCGCAGGGGCATAAAAATAAAAATCCTCACGCAATCAATTAAAAAGGTTGTTTATTGAGTGCATTGGCACAGAAAATGCTCTGCTACAGAGAAAACTCTGACGCGTTTCATCCGCAGGTAGGGACCTTATACTAGCACCCAGTGATGTGTTTGTATGTGGTAAGACTACCACATCTAACACATGGCTTGGCACCAAACCAAAAGGTAATTATACCTGTGGTAAGTGCAGTATTTGCAAGTATCTACACCCTGTAAAACATACCTTTAAATCCAATAACACATTAGAGGTTTTTAATATTGATGACTTTATTTTATGTACTTCCACACACATTGTATACTTGTTGGAATGTGCATGTGGATATCAATACGTCGGCAGAACCAAACGGTGCCTTAAAATCCGTATCCAGGAACATGTCAGGAACATTAAAATTGGGTTTGAAAAACATAGTGTTTCAAGACACTTTTTATTACACCATGGTAAAGACCCTTCTAGTCTTACTTTTAAGGGGATTCAATTTATTCCAGTCAATAGAAGAGGGGGGGATAGAGTTAAAACATTATCCTCCAAGGAGACTTATTGGATACATAAGTTGGATACCATGTCCCCCAAGGGGCTTAATGAGGATATGGATATTTGGGCACTGAATTAAACTTTAATCATTAGCCCATATCCATAATAGACCCGTGGGACATGCTATCACTCTCTTTTTACTCTATTTCCCTTCTCCCTGCTGCACTTTATCCTGTTGTATTTTTAGCTAATCTTTTATATATATATATGTAAAGGATTATAAAATGTCTATTTTAACTTTTTTATATACTAATACTGTGTTTCTTTTTATTCCAGCAAGGTTTTATATATTTATGGTAGGCTAGATTATAGGTTAGTTATTTGTCGATTGGTGTTTTTAGGTTTTGTCAATAAAGTTTTTGTTTTAAAAGTAATAGTATATCTTCCCTATCACTTTGACCATGGCTCAGATGATTGGTCTAACTTTAATAGTCTGACCAATGAGACATCTCTGAGAGGTATTTAAGACCTCTGGGTAATGGCCAAAAATTATTCCCTGAAGAAGTACTTAGA
This sequence comes from Ascaphus truei, assembly GCA_036426205.1. Lineage (NCBI taxonomy): Eukaryota > Metazoa > Chordata > Amphibia > Anura > Ascaphidae > Ascaphus > Ascaphus truei. The sequence continues at coordinate 24,152 of WSYH01006326.1, forward strand.
TGTACGAAACGCGTTGGATGTATTTAGTTTATGCCAATTTATTGTTTTTTATTATCCCCTGTATCTGCATTGTATTCAATACCATTTGGGTTTTTTTTGTTGATTGAAGCGGTTATTGCGCCGCTGTAGAGACTCTGAAGGACTTTCTTCTGCTCCTTCCTTATTGCCACGGGAGCTGTGACGTCACCCCGCTACATCACGTGACAGAGCGACATCGTGGCACGCCGTGCAGGTGCATGCAATTGCGGAAGTGTCTGCTGAGCCTCTCCATCGGCTCTAAACTGCCCTGTCACTGCTGCAAACGGAGGATTGTAAGAAAAGAAGAAAAACCCCTGGAAGAGGCATACTGCCGCCTGAGACTTTGTTTCAGTGAGTGCTTGAACCTGCAGTTGAGCCAGACTGCTGCTAAGGAACTCCCCTGAAAGCAGCTTCCAGCTGGACAAAGAGTGTATGAGGGATCCTGTGCCCCACAACCACCACAGAGGCTCCTGCAGATAAAGCTGATTCCCCTGTCTACAATCCTGGAGTGGTAACAAGTGTTATATACACTAAATGCTTATGTATTCCTTATTTGATGTACGCAGATTTTATACCCCAATATTATTGTAATACATTTTTATTACTTGCTTCACTATTTGGCGTTGTGCGCTGTTTTCTTTTTGTTTCCATGCCCATTACAGTACTGTATGTGTTAGGGGGCGGGGGGATGTGTGTTGTATATTGCTATGTTTATTATTTATTTATTTGGCAATTGTCCCCAATAAACATGCTAATGTGCCTTAACCCCTTCATTGCCTAGGCGGCTATCTGCTAAGGTAATGAAGCTGCATTAATGTAAATTTTAATAATAGTGTGCGGGAGCAGGGGGTACCCTAAGCTGAAACGCATTGATTTCTGCCTCAGGGACCACCTGCTTCCCGAGTTACAGGCCCCGGTTTGGGGCATCGGTGCCAGTGTCGCCACCATCTTTATAGAGCCCACGTCGCGTCTTGGACGCTATAAAGATGGCGGGAAGCAGGGGGTACAGATACAGAATCTCCATGCAAATGTTACAACCGGCTTTTTTTTCTATCAGCTAGCGTACGTAAAGGTTAAGAACGCTAGCTGGGGGAAAAAAAGCAACACGTACGCTTTGGCTGTTCTGAGCTATTTTGAGCAGGTACGTTAAAAAATGGGCTCAAGGCCTTAGTGAATCGCGTCCCCGGCCTCACTTTTTAACGAACCTGCTTTTTTCGAAAATCAGAACGCAAAGCCATTGAGCTTAGTGCATAGCCCCCATTGTCTTTAACATCTTGTGATATTTTAGGCCACCAAAAAGAGTGGGACAGCAGTTCCTGTGTCTTGAGGACGCTGGGTGACCAGTGGGTCTGAGTAATGCATTAATTGGAGCACTTCTAATCTTGCCTCCTTAGGGAAGAACAGGCGGCCCTTACATTTCCACAGACCATCACGTAGAAATAGTTCAGCTTCCGGTGGAGGTGTATTAAGAAAAAAGTTGTTTGAGTAGGCTCCCTTAATTCGTGCGAGGAGATCGGCGAAAAACATAACTCCCTGAAAATTTGTCATTGGTAGAATAATTTCTTCCTGCTCTTTATTGGAACAAGGATTAGGTAATAACTGTGACAAGGCATCAGCCTTTCCATTCTAAAAGCCAGGGCGGTATGAGATGTGTAACTGAAAATCTTGTATAGAAGTGCCCACCTGGCTTGTCGCGCAGACAGTCTCTTTGCGGATTTAATGAATTCTAAGTTCCTGTGATCCGTAAAGACAGTAACCGGGTGATTGGCCCCCTCAAGTAAATGTCTCCACTTTGAGAATGCGGCTTTTATCGCCAAAAGTTCCTTGTTTCCGGTGTCATCATTTCTATCAGCTGTTGACTTTTGGTATGGATAGAAAGCTCATGGATGAAGGAGCATCTTAGTTCCAATTCTTTGTGAAAGAATGGCATCAACTGCAGAATCGGATGCGCCCACATACATGACAAATGTTAGTCCTGGATTTGAATGAAAGAGGATAGGGGAAGATGTGAAAAGTGACTTCAACTGTTCAAATGACGCTTCCCCTTTAGGAGGCCATATAAAGGGTAATTCTTTCCTTGTGAATCGGGTGATTAGGGCAATAATGCCAGATACATTTTTAATAAAACGTCTATATAAATTAGCAAAACCCACACAGCTCTGAATGTCCTTTTCATCTCGAGGAATTGGCCATTCCACCATGGCTTGAATCTTGCCTGGGTCCATACTCAAACCCTCAGGGGAGATGACATACAGTAACCAAGAAATTGCATGCTGGTATTTTCAAAATCGCATTTTTCTAATTTGATGTACAATTTGTGCTTTCGGAGATGCTCTAGGACAATCCGGACATGTTTCTGGTGATCCATGATGTTATCTAAAAAGCCTTGGATAGAATCCAGGTATGCCACTATGAATAGGTCCAGTAACTCTTGAGAACATCATTAATTAAATGCTGGAATGTAGCAGTGGCATTACAGAATCCAAATGGCTTCACCAGGTTTTCATAGTGCCGATAACAGAAGGATGTCTTCCACTCATCACCGGGTCAGAAGCGGACCAAATTATACGCCCCTCAGAGATCTAATTTGGTAAAAATCTTGGCTGACCGAATTCTTTCCAATAGTTTTTGAATCAGAGGTAATGGATACCTGTTCTTCACCGTGATCTTATATAGTTCCCGATAGTCAATGCAGGGACATAGAGAACCGTCTTTCTTTCCCATGAAGAAGAGGGCAACACCTGCCAGGGAAGTAAAGGGTCAAATGAAACCCAGGTTCTCCTGCAGGTAGTCATTAAGAACCTTCAATTCTGGTTCTGAGAGGAAATAGATTATCTGGAAAGAAATGGCAACACCCAATAATAGTTCAATAGGACAGTCATAGGAACGATGTGGGGAAAGCGTATCCACATTATTCTTGTCACACACATCCAAAAGTCAGAGTATGGAGTTGGCAGTAGACTTTCTTGAGAAGAAGAAATCTTATGTATCCCACACACTCTGATGTAGGAGTCTTAGGTAGATAGGCTAGATGGCAATGCTCAGAAGTAAAGGTGAGTATCTTGGTCTTCCAGTCAATTAGTGGGTTGTTGATCATGAATCATGGAATTCCCAAAATCACCAGAAAATGGGTGAAGGTATGACACTAAATGAAATCTTCTCCTGGTGATTGGGATATTTGATTACTGTTAGATTGCTTGTTTCCTGGGTGACAGGTCCACAGCTCAAGGGTGAACCGTTAATGACTTCCATGCTTTCTAGTAATTCCTTGGGTATGAAAGGTACTGAATAACTCTTGGAGAATTCAATGTCCATAAAATTCCCTGCTTCCCAGAGTCGACCATTACTGTGGTTGAAAAAACCGTTGTGTACCCTCCTCGATTTTAATGGGAACCATGTGGTGCGGATGTAGAGAATGAGGGGGAGTGGCTCAGTGAGTAAAGCATTGACTGGCACTGAGCTTGTAACTATGTTTTTAACCATGTATTATTTGTCATCTTTACTCTGTGCCCAGGACATACTTGAAAACGAGAGGTAACTCAATGTATTCTTCCTGGTAAAACATTTTAGAAATAAATAAATAAATAAACACCTTTGCGCAAAAAGGAGCACACCATAGATACATGGGAGATATGCTAATGTAATATGTAAAGTATATTGAAATGACTCACACCTCCTAAATTGTTCCCATAAGACCTATACTGACAAACCTAAGGCCCTTTATTATTAAGGGGTACTAGTGATAAGAAGGTATCGCTAATCATACTCATTTACACTCTCCTGCCTTCCTTTTAAAGGATACCACTTCCAGGTATGAGCAGCAGAGGTCTAAAGTATGCAGTTACAGGGGAGCTATGCACCATCTGAATAAAGTACTTCAATGATAGAATTGCTGACATAGATAACTGAGGTTGTGGGTTCTGTTCCTGTTGGAACTGACAGTAGTACCCCCTTTATCACAAGTGATAATGCTTGTCAGTATAGGTCTTATGGAAATCATTAGGCGGTGTGAGATGTCAGTCATTTAAATATATTTCAGGGTACTTTTGTAAAATAATGTCTTCTTAAAGATCCTAAAGAGACAATAGAAAAAGAGTATGTCAGAACATCTCCATATGATTACATTATGAGACCAATTGGGACAGAGTAGAGTAGGCACGCAGTATACCTTATTAATCCAGAGGGTTCTTGTAGTTCTAGATAAGAAAAGCAGCAACAGCGGTGGGTACTCCAACTGTATAGTAAAATAGATATATATCCACTATGGGGGAACTATTGTCATCAACAATCTTATTTGTATGCAGAAAAAAAATCCAATATGCTTCTCTTCATAATAATGCAGTATCTCTATTTACCACTGATGCTGCTCTGCTGCCCTGTTCAAATCCCATCATTTTTAAAGATGCTACTGAATGTGTGTGTCTTACATTGCTGTATTAAAGTAATTTTCTCCTCTCCTTGTGCGATTTTTCTTTTGTATTCAATAATTCTTTGTAACATCCTTTTAGTTTTGCTTATATATGACAATCCACAGGGACATTTAAGCAAGTATACATGGGTGGAAGAAAATGTAATACTTGTTTTGATGGGGATTTTTTAGCCACTCAGGGCATGTGTAAAAAAAAATCCTCTATCATCATACTGTTACGGACTGAACAATAATGGCATATGAAGCATCCTGGATTTCCTGTATGCAAAAAATGTGGTACTTTGTAATGTAAAGTAATTTAATCATACAGAGATGTTCTGACATACTCTTTCTCTATACTGTATCTCTCTAGAATATTAAGTAGACAGTATTTGAACAAACTAATGATAATTTTCACATTGAGAACAATTTCTCTTACAGCCATCAGTATATGCCTTTATGTATATGTCCAATGTTGTTTAATACTGGCATTTTAGACTTTGTTTTTGGTGTACACTATACCTTAGGGTATTAGAGGTAACATTGATCAGGATCAAAGGGATGGGGCTTTCATTTTTGTGCCCCCTTGCTCTTTCCCCTCTGCCCTCCACTGGTTACGTCATTCTGCCTTTGGGTGTATTCACAGCACATACCCGTTAGCTTAATGACATGACTCACAAACGTGCACGAGTCAACGAGCAACCACGTGGGTAGGCAACCATGACAACATCACTAGTGGGCGTGTATACTACACATGTGTCATGACTACCGATTGAAATAGCACCTGAACTCTAGGTCATTGTATTCACTATACATATGCATTTTTGTATAAGGTACCTTTAAGCCATATCTTGAAAAGGGATGCTGTACAGTCGAAACATCAGTATATGATGTCAGTGCCTCCAGATATAGTGGGTTCAGCAGAGCTGAAGGCATTCCCACCATGACAACTTTTACCCCTGATACCTCTGTCCAACATACTGCCACCGAGCCAGAAGTATAAATGACGATGATCTTTATTGTAGCAGCCACTGCGGTGTCATTACAGCATATGCTTCATTACAGTGGACAGATCCCTGGCTTCTGGATTATACTGGCCTGCGGGAATATTGAGGCCTGGCTAGATTAGCTTGTCGCCCTCAGCCCATGAGACTGAGCACATATCTTCCTCCCAGTCAGTATGAGACGTCTCCAACACTCTCCTCCCCCATGCAGGGGCAGGCTGGAAACCAACGGAATATCTCACCCCTAAGGGGCTGAACTTTAAATTATAATTTAGGCACTTCCTTCCTGAAGATCAAAGAGGGAGGGCCCAGTATCTGTACCACCATTGGCTATCACAGATCCTGTGTCATATCCACTCCTGTTACTCAGGAAGTCAACATGAGGAGGGGGAAAACCCCATAGGACAGCCTGCCACTGTCTAAATCTTATTAGAACTTACGTGACAGGGAAGGTAGAGAGATAGCTGGACCAGCCATGGTAATACAGTATACACAACTTATTTCTTCTAGTCCGATTGTCTGCCTCTTCTTGGCCTTCCAGGAGATCTTGATATGACTTTTGTTATTTTTCGGTTTGAGTGACTTAGAGTGGCAGCTGTAGCATCCGTTCTTATTTCCAGGTTGTCTATGTGCCGAGAAGCGATAAGTCCCGGTTGACCTCAGCTATGGCCAGTTCCATTTCCTTATGGAACATGGTCTTAATATTGGCAAATAGATAGCGGCACCCCCTAGCCATAGGCGGGGGGGCTTCATGACCGGGGGGGTTCCGGCCTTCCCCTCGCTGGCCCGCCCCCACACCTCCCTCCCCAGCACAGGGGAGGAGTTCACGGAAGGCCTACTTAAGGCCAGGCTGGCGGGCAGCACATCCTCTTTGGCTGCCCGCCAGATGATTTGGACGTCCCTCTCCTCCCTGCAGGTTAAATTAAGGTAAGGCCCCGAAAGGGGGGTCAATCCTGGGCACTCCCCCCTCCTGTATAGCCGCGATTTTTGAATCGGCGGTGAGGGGGGAGGCGGGATGCAGAGAGGAGAGGGACACCTTAGTGTAGCGGCCCGTCCCCATCCTCCATCTGCGGCGCGCAGCATGGAGCTGGGGGGTCGGATTTAGGCCTGTGCCGCGGCAGCTGCAGGCAAGGAGTGGTGGTCTCGGGACAGAGGGGGTCTGACGGGCAGAAGGGGCCTGACGGGATTTTTCCCGCTTCTTTCCCTGGGGGTGGGGACTACCTGCTCCCACAGCGTTGTGCGGGCGGGTGCCTCCTCCATCCGCATAGCCCCGCGGTGGCTGCCATCGGTAGGGGCACCCCGGCGGGGAGGGGGGGGGATCCGGCCGAAGCATTCAGCCCGCGCGGAAATTCGCTGCGTGTGCCCCATGCGGCTGCTCGCGGCCCGCTCGGGGGCTGGGGTGCAGTCCCACGTGGTGCGGGCCTTCCGTCTCCCGATGGGGAGTGTAGCGTGGACAGAGGCCCCTCCTACCCCTCCCCCCCTTTCGTTAGTGGTCTCGGGGCACGGGTGTTGGGGTGGACCAGTCTGCCAGGCGGCTGGAGAGGCGGCTGCTCCCGCGCCCCCCCCCACACCTGTGGGGTCGTTAAAATGTCTGCGTGAGGTGGGCTGTACAGGGGGGGCCGGCCGGAAAAAATCTATAATAAATAAATAACGTTGTATGGGTATATATGGGTGTGTATATATGTGGGTGGTAGGGGTGTGTATATATGTGTGTGGTATGGGTGTATATATATATATATATGTGTGGTATGGGTATATATGTATATATGTGTGGTATGGGTGTATATATATGTGTGTGGTATGGGTATATATATGTATATGTGCGTGGGTATATATGTGGATGTACGTATAGGTATTTATGGGTGTTATGTGCAGGTATGTGGGTATGTATGTACATGTGTATATGGGTATGCATGTATACGTAGGTGGAGATATACGCATGTATAGGCTAGTGCAGCCGCTCTTAGTGGTTGTGGCCCTAGGTGGTTGTGGCCCCCGCAGTTAAAGTTTCGGCGCGGGGACACGCGCTGATGCGCTCGGGACGATTATGTGCAGGTATGTGTGTGCAGGTATATATATATGTGTATAAGGGTACGTATATATGTGTACATGGGTGCATGTAAATCGGTGCATACGTATGTGTAGGTAGGCATGTATACTATAAGCTAAAAAAACATACAAAAAAAAAAAGGCACACGTGGATGCGCGTGTGTATGGGCTCACGGAAATGCTCTCGTGTATATGGGCTCACGGAAATGCGCGCGTGTGTATATGGGCACACGGAAATGCGCGCGTGTGTATATGGGCACACGGAAATGCGTGCGTGTGTATATGGGCACACGCAGGGCGCGTGTGTGTATATGGGCACACGGAAATGCGCGCGTGTGTATATGGGCACACGGAAATGCGCGCGTGTGTATATGGGCACACGCAGGGCGCGTGTGTGTATATGGGCACACGGAAATGCGCGCGTGTGTATATGGGCACACGGAAATGCGCGCGTGTGTATATGGGCACACGCAGGGGGCGTGTGTGTATATGGGCACACGCGTGTGTATATGGGTGACTGTGTGGGGACTGCGTAGCGGCGATAGGCTTAGAACAGCTTGCGCTTGAATAGCTCAGGGCCCAGCTAAGCACCGGAAGTTAAGCGAGAATCCCCGACGGACCATGTTTGTGTGGAACTGCCGCATCCAGTTAGAAAGGGCTGTAGACTGTTGTGTAGATATACTCCGACAGGTGTCAGCTGTTATTTTAATGATTGGGCTGTTGGTGGTATCTTTAACCCATGTATTGATCCGTATATAGAAATACCATGTTCCTCCGGCCTTATTTTGACTAATAGATAGTGCACATGTTTGGGCATCACATATAGATTTAGAATTTTATAGATAGTTAGATAGATAGATAGATGGAAAAAATATATTTGCATGCGCGAGTTTTGAGCAAGTGGCTGCATGAAACCCGGGGCAAACAGACAAAAGAAAAAAAGGAGTTTCCTAACAACTAATTAGATAAATGCACATCTAGTAGCCAAAACAAGAGAAAGCAATTTCAGATGTCCCCAGAGGTAGAAAAAAAAATCCCCGCCAGGATTGGGGCACAGGACTTCTTTAAAAAAGAGACAACTAGGCCCCAGTGGCAGATAATAGCTGTCATTGCAATTCTGATCATAACCTGAGTATCAGATACAATTTTCAACAATACCAGCAGACATGACCATTGAGGTTCATGGCAGTTCCCCCTCATCTCGTTTGTTCCCCCGCCTTGTACCACAGCAACGTACAAATAAAGACAGGAAACGGGAGCTGGAGGTAAAATGGCTGCAGGCTATTTATTTAACAAAACTAAGGGGGGTAATGCACTCCCTGCTGCCATAAAAAAAAAGAGTGTGCTCCTTTGTCAGGAGGGGAGGGACGGTCAGGCCGGCCTCGAACTTGCTGACCTCGGGTCCCCTACGCGTGGCTCGCGAGGTCATGGATAACTGCCCTTTTGCCCACTCGACTACCCCCCGGCTCAAACGGCCCGTTCCCAGTCTTGGCAAGACAAGCACCTACCCCCCAGAGCCGCCGCGACAAAGCACAACTGGACATGACCCTCTCCTGCTCGGAACCTCGTCCTTTCCTCAGCACGTTATTCACAGCTGTTCGTGCTGGACCGGAACAAGACCTTAACACGGCATACAATGCATAGGTCCACATCCTGGAATACCTGCCCTGCTCAACCCTTCTGCTTCATTATACATGCATTGCAATCACTAACTAAGGGATGGTTGGTGGGAAAAATCGTCTGGCGGGCAGCCAGAGAGGATGTGCTGCCCACCAGCCTGCCTTAAGTAGGCCTTCCGGGAACTCCTCCCCTGTGCTGGGGGGAGGTGTGGGGCGGGCAGCGAGGGGAAGGCCGGACCCCCCCCCGGTCATGAAGCCCCCCCGCCTAGGCTAGGGGGTGCCGCTTACCAGGGAGGTTCCAGGCGGTTCCCCTCTCTCCCCCACCTTTACCCACATGCAACATACAAATAAAGACGGAAAGGAGCTGGAGGTTAAATGGCCGCGGGCGATTTATTTATACCGACAACCTAATTGGTAATGCCTCCCTGCAAGGAGTTGTGTCTCCTTGTCAGAGGGGGATGGGACGGTCATACCGGCCCGCGACCGTGACCATCGTGTCCCCTATCTAGCGGCTCTCGAGGTCATGGATACTGACCATTGGCCCACGCGTACTCCCCCCGACAAGCTCAAACGGCCCAGCTCCCAGTCTGCAAGAAAGCACCTACCCGCCCAAGTCCTCCACGACGGCCTATTACCCCACTTAAACTAGGCCCGTAACCGCTACCCCTCCAGACCCTCTCGAATCCCCCCGGAAACTGAATAAGTCTAATCCCTCCCGCCTGGCATGCCTAGCAGCAGGAACCCATTCCCCTGCGCCTCTATACTACACCCCCAGCCTGTCCTAACCATTTTACCTGGGCTGCCAATCGAACCTGGAGCAGTAGTTAACTTCAACTTGCCCATGTTTATAATGCCCTGAAATCCGTTTCGCTGCACTATCCCTCACCGCCGGTCCCAGACAATACCACCTCCGTAGCCGCCATGCCACCCTTTGCCCAGCACTATCTGGGATTTTGCCTTTTTTTCTGCTGCAGGCTTCTTATACCCCGCCCTCAGCGACCCCCTTGTTGGAATGACCCTGGCAGTGTGGATCAGGGCCACACGCCTACCTCCCTTGCTCTCGCTCTGTGTCACACCCTATCAAGCCTTGACCCCAAAATATGCCCTATCTCCTCCGATCCTCGATGCCGCCCTAAAACGCACTCCTTACCATTACACTACCCCGATACCGCCATAAGCCTTACCTTCCACGGCGTGTCCCCATCAACCCGCACCTCCGGGGCTGTTTCCACCATGGGTGCAGTACGTGATGCTGCCGGGTTGGGTCCGCTACCGTGCCCCTGCCCCCCCGGCCGTGGCTGAAGAATTGAAAACAACCGGTCCCGTCTGATGGCTCTTGGTACTAACTGGAGTGGGATCGCAGGTTCCAGTGACATCCGGGCGTGGCCTTGTGGCCTCTCGTGAGGAGAGAACCTGGGCCGCGACTTTGGTTCGCCCTCTACACCCGATGCCGTTCTCCATGTGTCGTACCATGCTGGGTATTCTTGCTCTCCGAAATTACATTGGCACCAACCGAGGGTTGGCGGTTGCCGTCTGGTCTTCGCCTTGGCCCTGCCGACCTCTGCAGGCTGAAATCCGCAGTTGACAACCGCCCGGCGTACATAGCACGGGCGCTGGCCGTTGGCGTCTGACGGGCCCGGTTTCTGCAAGTCCACGGTAGGCTGGAAGTCGCACACCATCCTTAGGAGCCTGGCCACGATCGGCTGCCGAACCATGCGCGCCGAGTCACCCCCACGGAGGCCACCTGCGCGTCGCAGCGGCGAAAGTCCTCAGACACATCTGCGGCCAAACAGCCTGAAAGCGTGAGAAAACCGCACAGCACCGGTAAACCATGACCGAGGGCTGCCGCCCTGCGTGCGGGTTCTGAACTTCGGCCTGCCGCCTTGCACTGCAGCAACCTGCCGCGCATCTTTCTGTGGAACATGCCTCTACTGACCTGCCGCCTGTCTAGCGCGCAATGCTGCCTGGGGACTGTCGCCTGTACGCGTTGTGCTGCAGCGCCCTCTGCTTCCCCTTCCCGCAGGGACACGCTAACACAGAGCGCACATCACATCGACGCGCCCAATACACTCCACGCATCCACGTGCGCTCTGCATCCCAGTGCGCCAATAACCCACGGCGCGCCCACACACCATGCGTCCCAGCAGTCAATGTCCTCCCCACCATCGCTGAGATGCCCGACCTGGCCGCATGTAACTGCCCGTGCACTCGCGGTACCACGAGATCCGAGGGCGCCGCCCTGCGTGGGTGTGAACTTCGCCTGCCGCCTTGCACCTGCAGCACCCCCTCCGCGCCTCCTTTCCTGTGGAGCGCGGCTCTCTGACTGCCGCCTGTCTAGCGTCTGCATGCTGCCTGTGACTGCGCCCCTACGCGTTGGCTGCAGCGCCATCTGCTTCCCCTTCCCGCGGGGACAGCTATACACGCGTGCATCTACGTGCGCCATACACTCGCACGCATCCACGTGCGGCCATACCCACGCCGCCCACCACAACTGCGTACCAGCAGTCGAAATCCTCCCCACCATCGCTGAGGTGAGAGGCCCGACTGGGCCGCTGGTGACTCCTCTACCTGTGTACAGTGACCGAGGGCTGCGCCCACTGCGTGCGGATGCTAGAACTTCGCCTGCCGCCTTGTACTGCAGACACCCTCCGCGCTCCTTTCCTGTGGAGTGCGGCCTGCTGCTGCCGCCTGTCTAGCGCGCCAATTGCTGCTGGGGACTGTAGCCTGACTTGCGTGGTTGCAGCGCCTCTGCTTCCTTTCCCGTGGGCACAGCCTTAGTGCCACGTGCTGGTTTCGCAGGAACAACGCCTGCGCCGCCGATCCCAACCATGCCAACGTCGCATGGTTTTCCGCCTCGACTTGAAGAAGGCAGAACTGCTCTGCACTCGATGCCATACAGTGTTGGGGGTGGGAAGGGGGGGGGGGATATATATATACACACAAATACAACTGTATGCTCATCTGCATGTCTTAGGCAGGTCTGCAACCCCGCCCTTCCCCATTATCACCCAGCATACAGCACTTCCACTGCAGCAAGGGATTCTGGGAAATGACATGCAAATGAGCACACGGTGTCACTTTTTGCCTCAAAAACCATTTTTAACATGGTTCCCTATTGATATATCTATCTATCTATCTATCTATACACACACACACACACACACACACACACACACACACACACACACGTATGTGCGCAACCCAGCGGTCTGACAGAAGAATTCTCTGACTTCCGGTGTCTGCCGCTGCTACAGCGTAACTCCTCCCTACCACCCTCCTGTCCCGCTCCAGCTCCATTCACATGGTCCTCTTCTCCCTCCGCCACCAACTGCTGTCCTCTGCCGCTGCCGCGCTTCGCTGCAGGATGCCGTCCTTCTCTCCCTCCGCCGCCGGCTGCTGTCCTCTGCTGCTGCCGCGCTTCGCTGCAGGATGCCGTCCTTCTCTCCCTCCGCCGCCGGCTGCTGTCCTCTGTCGCTGCCGGCTGCTGACCTTCGCTATATATACATACATACATACATACATACATACATACATACATACATATATATATATATAATCAAAAAATAAATAGATGATACCGTTCTGTGGCTAACGATGCTTTTATTTGTGCGAGCTTTCGAGATACACTGATCTCTTCTTCCCGGAGGTACGGGGAGGAGCACGCCCGAGCACAGTGAAGTCAAACGCCCCTCCTTCGGTGTCTGCCCTGCAAAAGCGCTGTGTTCCTGCTCTCCTCCGCTGGCAACCTGCTTCGCTGCGATCCTGTGCAAGTGAAAGGGTAGGCTGCCACTATATCAATCATACTATGAATGTACAGAAATAATGTAAAAAAAACTGTGAAAACACAACATTGAAAACGGGAAAAAATAAATAAGCGAGTAGATTTTTGGGTGATTTGTCTAGATAGAGATGTGTGTGTGTATACACACACACACACACACCAGCGGTCTGACAGAAGTATTCTCTGACTTCCGGTTTCTGCCGCTGCTACAGCGTAACTCCTCCCTACCGCCCTCCTGTCCCGCTCCTGCTCCATTCACATGGTCCTCTTCTCCCTCCACCACCAACTGCTGTCCTCTGCTGCTGCCGAGCTGCGCTGCAGGATGCTGTCCTTCTCTTCCTCCGCCGCCGGCTGCTGTCCTCTGTCGCTGCCGGCTGCTGACCTGCACTATATATCCATACATACATATACATATATACATACAGTATATATAAATATATATAAATATATATATATATATATACAGTGTTCGACAAATCACCCAAAAATCTACTCGCCCAACCAAAAAATCTACTCGCCACCTAGTCCCGCCCCCAACCCCACCCCTAGTCCCGCCCCCAACCCAGCCACTAGTCCCACCCCAACCCCGCTTTAAAATAAAATATATAAATAAAATACATTTAATAAATTCCTAGTCAGAACAACATTCGTTTTTGACAAATGTATTTATTACATTATACTACAATAAGTCCTGGTTACGTGTGTGTATGTGTGTGTGTGTAAATGTGTAAATGTCGGATCTAGAAATAAAAGCCACAGGTGAATCACTAGTTTCCTGAACCCCTTAACCAGTGTCTGGACGTCCCCGCTTCACAATATCTAAAGCAGCAATCCCGCCTGGGATCTTACCTGATCCGCAGTCCCTCAATGTCCATGTTATACATTGGAGGGGAGGTGTTCCCCACCTGTCTTCTGGGTTAGGGGGGATTCCGATGTCTTCCGTGTGAAGCTTGAGTCAGATCTGGAAGAAAGCAGTATAAGTTATTTTGGTGTAGTATAGGACAGTTAAGATATATAGGGTAAATAAGATATCCAGATACAGAGAGGGGAGAGAGAGGGCAGAGAGAGAGGGAGAGAGAGGGAGAGAGAGAGAGAGAGAGAGAGAGACGGGAGGGGAGGAGGGGGGGGGTTGAGGCAAGGTGGTGTGTGATATATATAATATATATATAATTTTTTTTTTTTTTTGAATGAAACAGGTAGTGTGCTATTTGAATTTTTGAAGCAGCAGTCTCCTTTAACAACGTGTTGTGTAACCATTGTGTAGTCCATCTGTTGCTGTCCTTATGGATTTACACCATTTGTGCTCTGCCGATATTATTGTGTATTAAAATCTCTCACCCTGCGAGTTTAGTTGCAGTTGTTGAAGCCGTGTTGCTCCTGCAGAGAAGTATACATTAGTTGTGGGTTGGGGTTCCGTGTTGTATTGAACCCAGGCAGGACTTCTTCCTAGATGCGCCTCTCATATGCTTGTATTGATCTTTCCTCCCCTTGCTGCTGCTGCTGCTGCTATGTGGTACACCTGATAAATAGATATAGATATGTGTGTGTGTGTGTGATATATCTATCTATCTATATATATTGTGTGTGATAGATATATCTCACACGCACACACATAGATAGATATCTATGTGTGTGTGTGTGTATACACACACACGTATGTGCGCACCCCAGTGGTCTGACAGAAGTATTCTCTGACTTCCGGTGTCTGCCGCTGCTACAGCGTAACTCCTCCCTACCGCCCTCCTGTCCCGCTCCTGCTCCATTCACATGGTCCTCTTCTCCCTCCGCCACCAACTGCTGCCCTCTGCCGAGCTTCGCTGCAGGATGCCGTCCTTCTCTCCCTCCTCCGCTGGCTGCTGCCCTCTGCCGAGCTTCGCTGCAGGATGCCGTCCTTCTCTCC